>WYDI02041278.1:0-45249 GCA_009867235.2 Psittacus erithacus
GGCGGCGGGGAGCGGCGCGCTGTGAGGGAAGGGGCATGAGCGTGGAACATGGCGGAGGAGGAGCTGGGAGGCGCCGCTTCGACCGGCCTCAGGCGCGGGGGGACACCGCGGGGCGAGGGGGGTGGGGGGCAGAGCGGGGCGCTGAGGGGTAGCCGCTGGCAGCCGGGCCCAGCGCCCGGCCCTGCCCTTCGCCGCCACCCCCCTCCCGCCGGTCCCCGGAGCAGAAGTTGGAGCGGAAGCGGAAAGTTGTAACCCCGCGGCTCGGGGCCGCGACGTGGGGCCCGGCCGAGTGCGGGGAGGGGCGGGTGACGCCCGGCTCGGCCCCGCTGCGGGCGGGGAGAAGGACGGTCCCCGGCTGCTGCCATCGTTGTCAGCGGGAAGTCCGAGCAGGAGCCCCACCTAGTCCGGTCGCCGGAGAGAAGCTGCTCTCTTTCCGGCCGGTGTGTGGGGGCGAGGCCGGGGGGGACAGGCCGGGCGCGGCCGGCCGGGCAGCCCGCGGACCGTCGGCTCCTCTGCCTGCGGTGGCCACGGAGCGGGACAAGCGGGTGGAGTTGTGGCCAGCGAGTTCCCCTCTTGCTTATCACAAAATGAAAAGGAAAAGGGGGTGGCAGGGATGTTCGTCTGGTTTAAACACTTCGTCACCACCCGTGTCAAAGCAAATCGAAGACTTTGACTGACACTTCCTGCACCAAACCCGTCTAGTAAGCCTGAGATCTTCGTGCCCTTCTGCATATGTTAGTGAAGAAGCAGTGGAAGGAAAGCAAAGTTTGCAGAGGGGAAAATAAAAGCAAATCTGAGTGCTTTCACGCTGGCTGCAGATTACAAAAATTGGATAATAGACTGAGGTTTCCTAAAAAAAAAAAAAAATGTGCTTTTACTCCCATTTCCATTTTAAAGGGATGGGTTGTACTGTTCAGGGTAAGCAAACAAAAAAAGTATTTTTCTTTACTTTTGTGGGGTATGATAGCAGGGTAGTACAGTTCCAAGAGAGGTGGTATTTTGGAGATGCCTAGCTTGAAAATCGCAGAAGTCATGTATATGTTCTTGCATTTAGTTGTTTTGATTAATGTAATTTGTTATTTCCAGCATGTAACAGCTACGCCTTACCCCAGTGTGAAATGTGTAGACAGTATATGACTTTCCAAAGTATATTTGACCATGAAAGAGTACTTTTCAGTACTCTCATGGTCAAATATACTTTGGAATTACTGTTATAAAATAGAAGTCATGAAACACTCTTCTTTTTGATAAATCATAATTAAAAGGCAAAGAAGCAATCTCAGTGTCTTGTATAGTAATCATTCAAAACCAGATGTATTTCCCTTTGGAAAGAGTCTCTTCTATGTATAACTTGGAAAAATTAGCAAATTGTCATCTTTTACATGATTTGCTTTTCTATTAAAATCACAAGCTTGGGGGGGAAGGGGAACGAGCCACCTTGCTACAATCCTTTTCACTTTCTTTATTCATTGCAATTTTTTTTTTTACTCTAGCTCAAAGTCTACCCTGTAGACTTCATTAGAGCTAAAAATGAGCTGAGTGAATAGTGGAGATTGCCTTGGCTGTTCACATCAAAGGCTTTGCAAATAAAGTAAACTTTCTGATTAAGTAGATGCAGTGTTTTATTCTGTGGTACCTTTATATTTTAAGGGATGCTTCTTGTAGTGTTATGAGCTACTTAAAGTTCAAATTGCAACTGTCATGCAAAGCACTGTATGTAGCTAAGTAACTGAGTTTTGAGCTGCACTGTGCAGTATGAATCCTGTGTATCTTTTATGCAGCAAAGCTGATCATACTTGGCGCACCTGTCTGCCTGGGGGTGAAATAATCTCTAAAACATAGTTGAAAGACTATAAGTGTAAAAACAGAACTTCTGTATAGGGGGTTGAAAAAAGCCCCGCTGGTTTTGCTGTCTGTAACTGTATGTCTTTTACTACATACATGCGCTAGATAAGTTTTGTGAGTGGTATTAAAATTGTGCTGTTTTGTTCCAAAGCTCTGCTGTAGGACAGTTTATAAAAAATAAATCTGAAGTGAGCCATGACAGTTTTCTTTGCACTGTGCCAGTTTTGCAGAGTAAAACTGTCTCTTTAATTGAGAGCCTTTCTGGAGCAGAGGCAAACAGATGGGAATCTAGGTAAGATCCTACAAGAGGAGAAAGAAATTACTTGTATGGCTGAGGAAGGAAGTGTGCTGAAGACTACACTGTAGCTGGTGATCTGAAAATTAGCAAATATGGCTGGGCACTAAAATAAAGAGCTGTCTACCTATCATCTGGGGTGTGGGAGATGCAAAAGTACTTGAGTATTTGATGCTTACTGCTATAGTGCTAGTCCTGTCATCTGCAGAGCCCCACTAGCTGCTCAGAGTTAGGTGTGGAGAAGTATTCTTAAGGGTAAGAATATCTTATAGATAAAACCGGGTACTTTGTTGTCCTTGGGTGTATGATAAGAGGGTAGGCAGGTCCTTTATGAGTTGGCCCATCTAAGTAACGCTTAGATGGCTTTCAGATACCTAACTGACTTTTGAGGGTATTTACAAGCTCAAGGTGTGAGTTTTAATCAAAATTACTCTCTTGGTATGCTTAGTGATTTGATTACTCTGTGCAACAGAAGTTTGTGTTTAGCTTGTGGTTGCAAGCACTGCCACTCTTGCCTCGAAACAAATACAAAAGCAGACCGAAGTACACTGTGTAATGTCAGCACGCTCAGTCCCTGCTGAGTTGGGGCAGGCTTCTGCTGTGTTCTGTTACATCTAGGTCAGGTTGAGGGATATTTTAACCTTGTTCAGAGAGATTAAAGGAGTATCTACATTAAGTACACCTTCATATTCAAAGGCGAACTTTGTTTTCCTGTTCAGATATGCATAAGATAGTGTGTTTCTATCCTCTCTCATAAAGTGGGAAAAAAGGATTTTTTTTTTTTTTTTATTTGAATGCCATTAATAGGGAACCTGTTTTGAAGCTGACCAAGATTCCATAGTTTTTCAGCAGTTGGATGCAGCAGAGCATTTAGTACAGCATCTAATGCATCACTTTTTCCTTAGGATTTGTAAACCGTGAGGAAACAGAGTGGGACAGATGTAGTAGAAGCAATATTCTGATGAAGCTGTGGCAGTTTGCTTGTAGTAGGCAGGCACTGTTCAGAGAAAGTCAAAGATCTTGTTGTCTGGCACAAACTGTTTCTTTATGGGGCAGTTAAATGGGGCTACCTTCAAAAGCAGCAGTAGGTTCTGGCTTGAAGCTCTCATCTCTCAAGCGTTAGAATGCCGAAACAGTGAAACACTGGACGACTTAAAGTGAAAAGGTTTTTTTACTGTTGTCATTATTTTGTGTGCTGAGCTCCTGACATACTACATGTTTCCTGTAGCAGCAAAGAAAGGGAGGAAGGCTGTAAACGCCAGGTTGGAAATCTGCCTGTTAGGCAACTTTTGAAATATAAAATGATTTGGGGGCCCTCTAGCTATTCAGGATGCTCTTGGAAAAAAAAAAAAAAAAAAAAGTGCAGTATTTCAATAGTAATTTTTACTACTGAAGCAGTAGAGTGAAAGTTACTATTAGACCCTACAGGAGTGCGTGTAGCAGGTGTAAAAGCAGCTTTTTAGAGTTGAACCAGGAAGAAGAGGAGGCTTTCAGTAATATTTTGTACACTGTCCCACTCAGCTTTCTAATTATTAATCTAAGGACCTTATGATATTTAAAGTAAATCCCTGCTGTGCAACTGTGGAAAAAGACTACCAGTTACAGTACACATGGTTAGTTCGTTCCTGGCCAAGGGAGAAGGCCTGATGATAGTGCGGGAGTGGGACAGCCTAGCCCTTCTAATGGACTAGTGTTTGCGTCCTGTTGCAGAGAAGCAGCATCTCATGTTTCTCTCCAGCCTGAGATTCTCTTCAGGAAACCCCGGGTTTCTTAGATTGCTTTGTATCTTTCCTGCAGATGTCACAACACAGGCAGGTGTCCTAAATCTGAATGAATTGACCATGTCTTCTGTAAAAAAGATATTGCCTACCCCTGTTACTGCTTCATGAAATAATTTTCAATACAGCTCTAATTGTGAAGCTGTGAGAAACTTTATATTGTTAAATTTCTGGGCAGTATTGAAGAACTGGAACAAGAGAACAGTTTTTTATAACTGAAGTATCTGTAGTTAATTCTTGTCTTTAGAAACTGAGAAGAATGTGATCTTTGCATCAAAATTTGTTGATAATGAGGTGAATGTTGCTCTTGCTTTAATTATAACAGTTATTAAATCTTGATTTCAGTAGGTAATACGGATTAAAGTGAAAGGTGTAGTTTAACAGTATTTCCTTTATCACGGCTTACTTCATAACTTTATGTGAATTTAGATGGTGGAAGTTTTTTCTTAATTTGCAATGGCCCGAATAATAGGTTGACCCCGTCTTCACTTAATCTAAAATAACTTGTGGACACAGAGAGTCCATGCAACTGTTTCTTTTTGTTTCCCTATGTTCCTTGTCCTAGCTTTTGAAGTCCTGTCCTATTTTTTAACATTAGCAGGCTCTGTTTCTGCTGCTTAACCAGTTCTGCCTTCACTTTTTTTGTTTCTGCAGTGAAGGGACATTTCTTAAAAGCATTCTTCATGCTGTCATGGAGCAGCAAAAAGAGTACCACCACATCATTGTGAAGTCCTTTGTGGAGCTCAAGAGGAGAGGTACAGGAGACAGATGGAGGACCTATCTGTTGCTAGACGTGGCACTTCAGCACTACGGAAATCAGTGTTTTCAGTAGTTGCAGGGCCAGAAAAGCCACTTCTGTTTGTTTCTGAGGGTTTCATGTATAGTCCATATTTTATTTTTTTTTTTGAGATGAAGTTAGCATGCTGAGCAGTGCTTGGACTGCATCAGAACCCAGGCAGTATGATAGTGGAGTTGTGCAGTTGTATAGTCCTTGCTTGCAGTTAATCACACTTATGTAACATCTGCTCTGATGCTTCCCCAAGTGTGGTTCATTAGAAGACTAGTGGGAAGTTGCAACATGTTTTTTCTTAATGCAGAGAAGGGTAAACTGGCATGTGGAATGGAAGTAACCTATTCAGTGGAAGTTACCTGAGAATCTTACTCTCTGCATTACAGTATTTAAGACTAGATTTATTTACGTACAGTGCAACATTTGTAGTTGAGACTGAGCTGTGCATGGCTGTGTGTTCATACTTGTGTGGTTACTTAAGTGTGGGGGCAGCCCAACAATGTGTTGTGCGGGAACCCTTTTTATGAATGTTGCACGTATGAAACAAATGAGGTGAATTCTTAGATGTTGCAGGTGAATTCTTAGATGTTGCAAGATGCAGTTGGTAACCCTCTTCTAATCTTTCATTGTGAAGCTATTTACAAAATAGTTTTCTGAAGCCTTGGTGTACAAGATGACCCATAAGCATAGCCTGTTTGTGGCTTCATATGATTGCTTTTTGCATAAAATGCTGCTACAAGTATTTTCTTGGGGTTGGGGAAGTGTAATACTGCATGTAAAAATCTTGACTCTCACCCTTCTGGAGTTATGTAGTTAGTATGTATAACAATATATCCTACTGTCTTTTTGTGACCCTTTGAACTTGTTTAAAACAGGGAATTGATGGACAATAGGCATTCTGAGTGTGGTGGTTTTATACCCATCCAGGGAATGGTCCTTTTGTTATTTACTGTCTATTGGTTAGCTTGGTGCAAGTGTCCAGAAAATGCTATGTGTTTTCATGGGTTTTATGATGAGCAGCATCGGAAATTATGCTGCAAGTGTAAATTCACCTTCATAGTTCTTGCACATGTTAGAACAATCCATAGATGAATTTCCAAGGTAGTTATATATCAACAGTATTCACTGAATGTAAGTATACAGTTTGAGATGCCTTGGACTTGCATTCTTTGTGGGCTGCAAATTGCTGTGTTCAAAGTCCAACTTCTGCTGCCATTAGTTATTTGAAAATATGCCATGCTTCCAGAAACTGATGCCAAATTGCCATCTTAGGACTTGGTGGAAATTAAGAGACTGTGTGGTAGTCCTGTGGCATCAAGGAGCACTGGAAGAGGCAAGAATAGCTGGCTGTCATGCTGGAGAATCACTCTTCCATTTTTCTGATGTATCTTTGACTTTATTGGATTAGATGGGATCTCACCAAAGATGAGGCACCCTGTTATTTGATATGGATCATCGCAGGCATTGAGCATGTTTGGAGGCCTACTGAGGGAAGTAATGTAATAAACAGGCATTCATAACTCATTTTTTAACTGGATGCTAGGTCTTCAAATATTCTTGCTTTTGGTATACAATTTTCTACTTGCTTTTTATATCTGAATACCAGAGAGAAACAAGCATTTCTGAATTATACCTGTTTTTTCTTACTGTATGTTATAACAGTTTGTTGTTACCTTCTCGCTTTTCTTTATATTTGAGCTAGTCCATTGCCTTTTTTTATTTTTTATGATCCTCTGTTGGGTTTTTTGCTGATTTCCCTGCACCTTTTATTTCAGGAAACGCATAACCTAAATTGGGGCTCAGCCAGAGATATCACGTAGAAAATATAAGTATGGTAGCTGAAGTTCTACAAAAATGAGTAGCTGAAACCAGGGTTTTACCATTAAGTGCTTTAGGCCACTGTATGTGCTGGTGTTTGGCATGTTTTTGATCTGTGTTGTTTTTTAGCAAACTCTTAAGAGTAATCTCAGAAGAAAAGTGTTATATCTATGTGAGGAGGAATTAGAGTGAGAAAATAAGAATATTCTGTGTGGAGCCTGGAATGAAAAAAGCAAGTAGTTTGTGCAGTTTTATTCTTGAGGAGCAAAGAAACAAGTCCTCATGCTTCTTCCTCTTATTCTAGAAATCTGGGTCCAATCTAGCTAGGAAGCTGATGAAGAAGCAACATTAAGTGTATATTAGTTTGGACTTAATTTAACTACAGTAACCAATATTTTGAACAATGTGCAGTCTTGCTGAACCCAGGACACTTGCTAACTGAAAGTGCATCCTGTTTCTAGCCAGAGGCAAGATCTTGAATCACAGTTTGCAAATACTTTTTTTTCCCGAAGACAAATATATCAACTTGAAAATATTTGTATTTTCAGGTAATGTAGTTCTTCTGTTACTTAATCTTACTGTGGCCTACTTTTTAAATGAATTTCAGTGGTGTAAGTTTCACAGAGGAAAGCTGAAGCCTCTTTTCCAAGCTGAATGCTGAATCTGCTGTGATAGTAGAAGTGAAAATAAGGAACCATTCACAGCCTTACCCGCAGAAGGTTGAAGTCATAGATCCCAAGAACCTAAACAGAGGTCACACTGGGTAAACCGGGAGTACCCTAAGCAATGTGGAAATACAAGACTGTGGTTTCATGAAGGATAAACTTGCTTCACTGGGGCAGTCAGGGTGAACTGAAAAGTCTTCCACTCAGGCCATGCCCAAAATATAGGTTGTTTTGAGATGCATATGTTTAACTTGCTGGAAGTAAAACGCTTCAGTAAAAGATTTAGGTTATAGTAGTTAATACTTGTTCAAATGCTGTGATGATTGTTAACAGTCTAAATAATAGATAACTTAGAAGACCAGACATGTTAATGTCTTTCCATACAAACCTCTAAAGCAGGTTTTATATTTCAGTACGCTTTGGACATCTTCTGCTACCTTATCAGAGTACATGTTTGATTTGACATAAAGCAAAGTGAGTCTTAAGGTATGACAGGTTTCTCCAGAAAATGGCAAGCTTTGAAGATACAGAGAAATCAAAAAGTATGGTCTAAACAAGAACTGGAGTGATATTAAGATTAAAATGGAGTCTTGTGGAGACTTGATTAAATGAGTTTAACCTTCATTAATTTGGTAACTCTCTATTAAAGATCTAGTCCTTGTAATAAAAAGTGGTGTGGGGATGAGTCTGATTCAGATTCGCTTAGTTAAAATTATTCATTATTTTGTGTAGGTGTCATTGTGTCTATGAGCTCAGGCTTGCAAGTGTGAATTTCTTAGCTTTGGGTTCCTGCTCATAATTGTCAGGTTTCTCCCTCTCCTGAAAATTCCTGACCCATTAAATGAGGCCTTTTGGGGAGCTAAGAAGCATCAGCTGCTCAAAAAGTAGGTGCAGAACTACAGCAGTTCACACTGTGGCATATTAAGCCAAAATTTGTTTTAGTGTGGGGATTTTTTTGTTGTTTTGTTTTGTTGTTTTTTTTGTTTTGTTTCAGATACTCTTTTCTGAAGCTTGTGACAACTTAGCAGTTGCCTCAGAAACAACCCAAGTTTTCTGCGCATCTGCATATGGGTATAGGTGTGGAGTTCAGGTTCTATGGTCACAATAATTCCCTTAGTCAAGGTATGCTTGTGAGTTGCATGTTCCCTGAGGAGCTACCAGCCTGAGGTTCAAGATGTTACTGCCTTGATGCTGGGAGTAGAATAGGATGCTCTGCCCAAGTTTTAGCCACTTCAGTTAAGCATTTTGGACATTTTACAAGCCCACCTTTATCAGTGGATTCAGCTAATAAAGTTATCTGTGAAACGAAGCAGTTAAGGTTAGATCTTCACTATTGCAGAGGTAGCAAAACTGTGTGGCGGAAGATAGTAATTATTGCTGGGTGTTGAGGTATGCTTTATTCAGCTTAACCTCAGGACAGATGTCTAGAGCTATAACTGTAACAAAAGAACTGTTTGTGAAATTAAGTATAATTTGAGTGGCTTTGAGTGGTGTTTGCTGCTCATGTTCAAATACCATGTTTCTATTAGGGATGTATTGATTGAGAGGTCAAAATGGACATGAGTTACAATTAGTTGGAACTTTGCTGGTATGGCTCGTTTATCATGGAAGAACTAATTTTATTCCCATTAATGAATGCTAGTAGCTAGTATTCTCCGTTTGCATAGAATCAGTGTCCTTTCAGCAGATAAAAATTCTAATCTTAATTGAAGTGATGTATGGGGAATTTGTAAGGCTGCTTTCAGGCTACCAACCTGATTCATAATAGAATTACTGTAAATCATACTGTGGAAGGATACTTAGTATGTAAAGGGCCTACACCAGCTGGTCTTAAATGGCCGGTAACAAAAGATGTAATGATGAAAAAAATCTGTATATCTGTGCCTTGATGATGTATTAGTAATCTAAACAAGCCATAATCAAACCCAAACTTTTAGTAATGAAGACAAGCAAGTAATGATTCCTTGGTACACAAGCTCTGTCATCACCAGGGTGTATATGATGCGTGGATTATAGAGAGTAGTCAGGAGGGATAAAAATTCAGAAGATACTGGAATTGCAGTTGAACTGAGCATTGCCTTATGTTGGTAGAAGGAAACACTATACAAGGCTTTACTGATTCAGCAGCCAGTGTCACAATCAGAGTAGAGCTAAGATTGCGAGATTTTCAAACGGGTTCAGACTTAAACGGGAAGTTTAGATTGGGTATAAGGAAGAAGTTCTTTACTGTAGGGGTGGTGAGGCACTGGAATGGGTTGCCCAAGGAAGTTGTGAATGCTCCATCCCTTGTGGTGTTCAACTCCAGGTTGGACAGAGCCTTGGGTGACATGGTTTAGTGTGAGGTGTCCCTGCCCATGGCATGGGGGTTAGAACTGCATGATCTTAAGGTCCTTTCCAACCCTGACTATTCTATGATTCAATGATTCTATGTTAAGCAGATATCACATGGAATTTGAGGCTAGGTCTTGTTTCTGCAACAGAAGCTAAACTGACTTTTTCCAAAGAAGAGTGTCTTAAGCCATCTGGCAAGTTTATTCTTGAGGTAACTTTAAAATGGCACATGAGTGCATTTTTACAGGAAAAGTATCTTGACTCTGAAAATTTCCATATCTTACTAGTAATCCTGTGTTTTTAACTGGATTTTTTTTTTTCTTGTGTGTATGTGTTGTGTTGGGTTGATTTTGGTGGGGTTTTTTTTTGGTGGGTTTTTGGTTTGGTTTTTTTTTAATTACAGCTTGAAAGTTAAAATTTACTCTAACAATTATGGAGAGAAACAAATGCTTGTATCTGCTTTTAATCCAAAGGATGCATGTGAGCTAAAATGTGTTGGGTATACCATGGTGTTGCAATCCATTGATACAAGTTTTGGAGCTGATTGTTCGGATCATTCTCTGCAGTGACAGTAAAGCCAAATTTACAGCAGCAATTTTCTCTCTCAGTTCTCAAAACTTGCTGTATGGTTGAATACTCACCTTATGCATAGTAAGGTATCGCAATGCAGTAATTAGGTATTCTCTGAATTCAATATACTTGTAATATTTTTAAAAAGCTGAGTGTTCTTCTTTCTATTTATTGTCTGCCTGGATTTTCTTTGCAAGCATATAAGACATTTGCAATTCAGTTTCTTCAGGAATTCAGAGATTATCATTTTAGTTGGAAGTCTGACTGGTAGAACATGCACAAACAGTTCGATGGGGGATGGTGACTAGTTTACAGAAATAGGGAGAGAATGCAAAACCATGAGAAACAGTCACCAAAAATAAGAATAAATCTGACAAATGTTACAAATTCCAACTGAGGCTTAAACAGACTCTAGCTTAGGTTTTTATAGGGGATTCCAAATTTGAACTGACATACTTGAATTTTTGCACAGAATTGAAACTTGAACTCAGTAAGTGTTCAGCATAGCTTATTTTTAGTAGCTTAAGAATGTTTGTTACATCACTTGCTTTGAAATTAGTTTTTACACTTTACATGAAAATAGTGCAAATTGCACATGCTTGTTAGTCTGTCACATTAGGAAGCTTTCATCTTGAGATATCGGTGGCTTCAAGCAGGCCTGTTTTCATCCTTAGAACTCGTGCTGAGTTTGTGCTAGATTTAAGATCTAGCTGGGATTTAAATTTGACTCGAGCCAAAAAAGAAAAGGCTATTTTATTGAGCTATACTAGCTGTGGACAGTGGAAGTAGTCTCACAAGGTAAGCTCATGTTAGCTGCTTTGTGGCAGTTGTCCCTGTGTGCAGTATTAATCAAGGTAGCTCCCTTCAGTGAAAGGAGGAAAACTTGCTTCAGCTATCTCTGTGGGTAAGTGTCCCCATGGGTAGTTCCAGGAGCAGCTTAAACCTTGGTGCTGTTGCTGTGCTGCAGTAATTTATTCTCAGGTCTCTGCCTCAGATGGTTAGTGTGATTTCATGTCACTGGATGAGCTTAATGATCCAGACAGCTATTTGAAAATCCTCAGAAGATTCTCTGGCATCAGTTAAAATGTTTGAACATGATGAAATATTTGTCCAAGAAAAATTATTGTATTAGTGTCCAGAAGAACTGAACAAAAGATAAGAACCTATCAAAACCAGGTAAAAACTAAAAAGTGAAAAATGCTTCTAGCTTTGTTTACTGAACAAAAGTTGGCTCACTTGCAGAGAGTCTGCATTAGTAATAAAATAGCTGTACTTCCAGGAGTTTTGAGAATAAAAGTCTTCAGTTGGACCAGATCAGCTTTTCAGTGTATCTTGTCTTCAGAATGGATTTCTGAATAATGTATGAAAGTTGGCTCTAGAGCATCTTAATTCCTCTTTTATAAGAGATGCTACTTACCCTGTTGAGTAGGTATTGTCAGAGTTGCTTATTCCAAAGCATATAAAAGTTGGTGAAAGTGAACAGGTTTCCACTCTGCAAGGTGCTGTTTGTGCAGCACCTTAGAGGGAAAAATACCTTGGAGTTGGGTGAATTTAGGACTTCCCCTTACATATAAGTATTTGGGGAGTATTAAGAACAGCACACATTCTTCTCTACAATTAGTTGCTTCCTTGCAGAAGGGGTTCTGAACCAACAGACCCAAACCTTAGTGGATTCTGGGTGGTGCAGATAATTAAAATATTTAGGTTTGGCCATCTGATGAGACTGCTCTAGTACCAGAAGTGGGAAACATCTGGTCTGGAAAAACTTAATCCTCTGACCTTGGCTGGTCCTGTGACTGAACTAGAGCTATTTTTCCATATATCTGACCACTGTCATTTTGTTCCATCTCGGAGTTCGTATTGCCTCTCTGAGAAGCAGGTTTTTTACCTTTGCTTTTTTCCCCCCTCTACTCTTAATTGTAGGCAGGTAAACCAGTTGGTTAGTTTACTTCATCTGTCATTCTAATGCTTGAAGCTTTTTTCTTATGGAAACAGTTGACATTAATTGAGGAATACTGTTCCCAAGGTGGTTTTAACAAAGCATCTCTTCCAGAGCAGTAAATGTGCTGGGCAGAAGCATTATGAAAATTTTAGGGAATACACTGCAACTTCACGATGCAACCAGAATGTCAGGGTCTGAACGAGAGTCATGGTGTCTGAAGCGTTAAATAATCATGATACCTCTTGAAAATGATAATGCTTCTGGGAGGGACTATATGTTTAATTCTGTAACTGAACAACTAGTTCACACAGGCACGTCTCAGGGATATCTATAAGTGGTGACTGTATTTAATTCATGTCTTTGGCCTGAGGCTGAGCTCCAGTTAGAGGTTCATTTGGTTTAATATCAGTTGGAGAGATTGTATTATTAGCTTTCCCATTCCTCAGACAGGTAACAAAAGTTGAAGCAGAAATCAAAACTTGAAGCTGGAGGAGCTGAAAGAAAACTGAATTTTACCAAAACCGAACACTTTCATACCTATCATATCAAGCTCAATTCCTATTGCTAACTGAACTTTCTTCAGTTCCTTATTGCATGGTTGTTTTATAGGAAAGCTTTACAAGCAGTAGGTGTGCAGTTTCTTCATCCCCTGCTAAAGTAGGGTTTCCTGTTCCTTAATTTTCGTAGCGGCATCAGTTTGATTTGCCTTTTTCTGGAGCCATGCTTAAAGAAATTGTTGAAGAAAATGTCCAGGAGGCACTTTCTCCTGGTTTATCTGATAAGGGCAGAAGCAGAAAGGAAGTTTCATGTTCACAGTCCTTGATAGATGTGAAGATTTTAAAATGCTTCATTTCCAGTGACTTGTCCTGGTTAACCTTTCTTCCTTCTGTTGGAATGGGGTTTATTCAAAGATCTGCTCATCCTTCAAAGAGAATCTTTACTGGAAAAAGTGCCTATGTGCATATGAAACTCCTGTTCCTCCAGATTATCGAGTGCTTTAAGAAGTATGACATTAAGAAGTAGAATTAAGCAGTTACGTTAATACATTACACAAATGCATTAATACATGCATTAATTAGAAAAACTAATTTGAACAGACTAGTGAGAGGCTGCGCAGACATGGTGGTTTTATGGACTGTTGCATTTCAGGAAGCGTGCAAGGCAATTACTGACACAGCACTGGCAGTTAATGGAGGCAAACTGAAAGTGAGCTCTGTACTTTCAAGAGATTGTATATTGAGACAGCATTAGAATCCAGAGTGTGATATTAGAATGTGAAAACACTATTTCTTGAAGAGTAGCTTCCCTCATTTTTCTTTCTACCTAAATTTTGCATTGGACATCCCCAAAGTTCATGTTTATGTCCAGTATCTGTGCATATAAATACTTACCTGTTCAAAGACAGTACTGTCTCCAGTTGAGGAAAAACAAGGCCTTACTTTTTGCATGCTTCCTATCTTCTTGTTAGCATCTGCAGAGAGACCACAGTTGACAGTATTTTCGTGCTTAAAGGTGAAGAAGCAGAACTTAGAAAAAGCAGAGGAAGTTGGCATTGCTCTTTCTGCTAGCAGATCTGTCATCTTAAAGGTAGCCAGCCTTCAAAGCAAAATTTCTATCTCAAAATAGACTCCACTAAGTGAAGAGGGATTCAAACAGGTTACTTGGTTTATTTGGTAGGAGTAAGTTTGAACTTCTTGGTATTTAATTGTTGGGTGATTTGGTGGATGCTTCTCGTCAACTGCCTTATAAATTGGGGGTGGGGGGGTGGTTATCTGTTACTCAGCTGTCATAGTCTTTTTCTGTTGTGCCCCTCAGAGTATATGCGTTTTACAGATTGATGATCTGGGGACTACGGACAAATAATTATTGTACTTAATCCTGTCCTAATCTAGAATGCTGTAATACAGCTGTAGCTTTAGAGTGCGAAGTCATATAGACAAAGAAAAATGCAAGCCTGTCTCCTTATTTAAATGACTGAGATTGTGTGATCTAATGATCCTTTTTCCTCCTTTCCAGTTAATACAATTGCTTTCTGATAGGTTTAGAACTGAAGGGTGTTATTGAAATGACCGGTTAAGTGTAGAATGCTAAGAAATATTCTTAAGGTGCTAAGAATCTTGACTATACAAATGGTTTCATAATTACATGGCCTTCTAGAGTTTTTCCAGTAACTTCCTTTTTTTGGGGGGGTGCAAGGGGACAGCAGTGTGTGAAGTGCAAGGCACAGATTTTTTATGAAGAGGTAGTGGATATGTACAGTCTAGTATCTGTTTTAGAATGGCTAGAGAAGTGTTTCGTTCTGTTCTGGGCTTTTTTTCAGGCAGGAAAGGAAATCTACCTGAAGTTTGAATTTCCACCTCGGGTTTTATAGTTTGCATCTCTTTAAGCAATTGAACTTCTTACTTCAGTGTCTTGGTTGAAGCTTGATGGCTTCTATTGTTTCAAATACTATCAAATAACTGAAAGATAGGGTGCTTTATGGCTTAAACCTCCTGTTTTATACTTTGTCCTTGTCTTCCTCTGCCCCCATTTGTCTGTCATAAATGAGTCAAAATGAAATAGTCTTGGTACTTGATGAAGCTGAATACAGTATTTGTTCCAGTCACACATTATGTCAATCTGAAAAGTAAACTAAGAGCATGATTAAGGTTTAGGATGCAAGCAGTCTGTACAACATGTAATACTGAAAAATAGGTTTGAGCTAGAGCAGAGTCAGGTCAGGGTAGTTGGGGATCACTGGAAAGTCAAGTTCAGGCAGGATTAGAGCCCTAACTCAGTCTGAGGAATACCAGTCAGCAAAAAAATGCATGCTAGGCTTTTTACACCAAATAGCGTGACAGACCACAGCATCCTAAAGCAGCTCCTAGTTTCATGGGCTGGTGGCTTAGCTGAGGAGTGGTGACTGGAATAGGTTGCCCAGAGAAGTTGTAGATGCCTCATCCCTGACAGTGTTAAGGCCAGATTGGATGGGGCTTTGAGCAACCTGGTCTAGTGGAAGGTGTTCCTGCCCGTGTCAGGGGGGTTGGAACTAGATGGTTTTTAAGGTGCCTTCTAAACCAAACCATTCTGTGATTCTATGAATGAAGCAAAGACCTGTACCCAGGGAAATTGTCTTAGAAAAGTTCCCATAGCTAGGAATTGAGTTTTTCTTTTCTGTTGGAAAACAAAGGAAGGTGAAGTGACATCATAACTGCTGCTCAAAGTCGATGAGGTAGTAGGTCTAAGTGGGAGCAAACAATAATGTTTTTTCTGCTGCATGCTGTGGTACAGATATCCAAGTTAGCTTTCGTAGAGCATTTTTTAAAATACATTTGTTTGTGTTTCATTCAAAGATGTCATGGCTAGACTACCTGAGATAGACCAGCAGAGATGCCACACCACTTCTATGCTGTATAGGTGTGTGTATACATAAAGGATTACTGTGTATTCTTGGTGATTAAGGAATAGCTATACAAATAAAAAAAAAAAAAAAAAAAACCAACAAAAAACCCAGGCATGGGGAAAAAGGAAACTGGTTCGTACGTTGGCTATTGCCCAAGTTTGGAGAGACGGTCAGAGAAATGTTTTGTGTACTGCAGTCCAGCTTTGTCACGTCTTCAAAGATCTTAAAAAAGCTCTGTAGGTGCTTCAGAGATTAAGAAGATTGGCTAACCGAGCTGTAACAGTGTATGTATATATATGCTTTAATTGTGTACCTCCACTTTAAGTAGTGAAATTGGCTCCAGAGTGTTGTGCAGCAATTGAGTATTTAGGACTGAACTTCCAATCTGGATTCTGAAAGCAGCTTTGACTTCTGTTAATTTCCCAAATCCTTTTTTGAGAGCCAGAATGGAATTGCCAGTCGCTCACTAAAAACAAGTTGTTAGCTTCTATTTCAGGATTTGAAATTTTCTTTAAGAAATTGTAGATAATTCAGTAAGAAAAAGTCACAAATTACTCAAAACACTGTGTGAAACATATATTTGGTACCTGCTGCTTAAGCTCCATTACTCCTAAATTACTATTGGCCTTCGTTATTGACATCCCCATATTTAGTTGCTCACTTAAGACTGATGACTGAAAAATTCAGCTTAGACTGTTCTTTTAAAGACAGTGAAAATGCTGCAGTTCACTCAGATTACTGGAGTTTCCCCTACACCACCCACTACCTTTATGTCATTCTAGTGGCATAAATAGGCATAGCTGAACATTTGTAATGACAGATAATGTGGTTATAGGCTTAACTTGTCATGAGTGTGAAAGGTGCATTTCGGTACAGTTAGACACAATCCTTTATTCCTATTGTTTGTAGAAAGACTGGGCAGCTTACAGGTTTGTGTATTTGCAGTGGTGCCAAACAGATTAACCTTGTGGTGTGAATGGTTCTGGTAGTCCATGTTTGCAGAAAATCTGTGTAGGGAAGGAAGCAGTTTTTAATGCCAGGAGTGAAAAGATGTTCTATTAGGTATACAAAACCACTGAAGAGTCTCAAAATTTATTGGTAACAGAAGTCTGTGGAGAGATCTGCTTTGCTGCATGTAGGGTCAGTTATTTCCTAACTGCTCTTTCCTTGTGTTCCTCTTGCTTGCTTAAGGTGACAGGAATGGCTTGGGTAAGTTGAAAGATGGCTCATTATATATTTGCAAGAAGAAAATCAAATGGAACCCAGCCTCTTGATTTCTTACTCTTCTGACAAAGTGGAGTTAATCAGTGATAGCAAAGATGGACATTAGTGTGGAGATGCTTTAATTTCTATGTAAATAGTCCTAGCATTTTATGCTAAACAGCTAGCAGGTGGTGTGACTCCAGAGATGCTGAGATTACTGCTGATGAAAAGGGTGGGTTGGTCTCTGTCTCCTTTGCTTACCTTGTACAGGCACCTGTGTTGGATTCACTGCACTTCCCCCAACCCCCAGATTATTCGTCAGCTGGGGAGGGTTTCATCTTTCCCTGGGGGCAGAGAAGGAAGAAAAGAGGTAACTCAATCTGATAAGTGCTAGAGCCCCTGCAGAAAAGGAACTGAGACCTTCCTCCCAGGGTTGCAGTAACAGCCTGTTAGATCAGTTGCTACCAGGACTGAAAGAGGTGTGTTTTCTTGAGCAGTATGACCCAAAGACATGTCTCAAAATCTGTATGGCCTTGTTTTGGTTTTGCTGGATCAGCTTTCAATAAAGATGAGCAAGCAGATCTGGCAGACTGCTGTAGGCAGCTGCACTAGCTAGTGTGGAATAGGGGAACAGATCTACTTTGTAGGAGAAGAATGGTCTCAAAAGAATATTTTAGTTGCCTCCAGTTACTCGTGACACTACAGCCGTTACAGCGTTATAGCTGTGGTTAGATATCTAGCAAAACATTAATCAGCTTTCAGACTTAAGAAGTGATTTTTTTATTTTTTTTTTTTTCCCCGAACTGGCTTCTGGGATCCTGCTGTTCCGTTTGAGAAATGTTTGTTTGCTGGGAGGAGGTTGGTTTAATTTTCTTATATGTGTCTCTCTCTGTGATTCTTTCCTTAGCATTTAAGTGTTCCAGAATGAGAAAAATGCATGTTATCTCCTTTTGGATAATTGTTTCTTATCTAGTAACTTAGCTTTACTGTAGTACAGTTCATTCAAAATTTCTTTATAGAAGAACATTAATGAGGTAGTGTAAATACTATGCCTGATGGTTTGCTGTGTTTTCTTGTAGTTACATGAAGAGTTGATAGTTTGAAAATGGCCATTGTATTAAAAGTTAATGAAGCCCTTTTATGCAACCCTGCTTAGGCAGATGGATTGTGCTTTCATGGTTGCACTTTCTGCATGTAGATCAACCTTTGGGGCAGTAGATACAAACTTTGGCTGTTATTTCAAGTTAAGTGCCAATACAAATAAAGAGATGCTGTTGCCTAGTTTCCCATTCTGTGGTTTTTGTCAGCATCCTTATGCTTTCAGTTCTTCAGAGGAAACTGGAGATGCTTCTTGTGTATCACATTAACACAATAATTTATGTATGTATGAAATTACAAAAACTCATGTGATAGGAAATAAGTTTGGGGGATGGAAGAGGTGAGGTTGTAGTAGCTATAAAATTTGAGACATATTTGTAGAATTACTGTATCAGTACCATAGGTAACAAGTATTAGCAGCTGTTTACCTAGTAAACCTTTTCAGTACTGTGAATGTGGTGTTTGTAAAACTGCAAGCTCTTTAGACATCTCTCTGGCTCTTGGCAATGTTGATTTTGGTCTGTTGTTGCAAAATGGTTAGTGCAAGCAACTTCTTGTGGGTGAATGAATGAAAGATCTTGAGAAACCTGTGAAATGCCTTAATGCTCACTGTGACTATAGCTGAGAGGGACTATGGACTTGTCTGCATGACTACAACATTTTGCGGGTTTCTGGAAAATGTTGAGATGAGCACACCTCACTGGATGGTGTTCTGTAATCTGACTAATTGGTCTGTCAATTAGTAGTAAATTAGGAGTAGATTAATTTCTTTAGGAATCCATCCTGAGGCCTCTGAGGAAGTGATACATACATATGGGTGTGAGCAATTCTTCTAGATACTTGCATGCTTCCTTCGAAACACCTGTGATATTTTGGTGAGGTCATGATACTAAGGTCTTTATTACAGAAAGTCTTAATCTGTGCTTGCCTTTTTTCTAAATTACTGATCCATGGGATATTAAAAAACCTCCATTTTAAAAACTTTCCAAGTCTGTACTATCTTGTGTGAAACTAGGCTAGTTTACACGTGAGTAATGATTTGTCTTGAAGTGTTAAAAAGTCCTGGTAACAAGAAGACCTTGGGGGTACTTGATTTGTACTAGGTGAAAAAGTAGCATTCTTCAGCAGTTACTGTGTTGTGAATAAATATCCATCGTTTCCATATTGTGTAATAATTAAAGCAACATACTGCTTAGGTTGTGCCTGGTTGTAATGGTATCTTCTGCATTTATCAGTTGGTATCAGTATTCAACTGTTCATGACTTGTACTGCAGCAGTGGCTGTAGTAATGCTGAAATAGTTGTCTTGTTGATCAAAATGGTGAATAATTATTGTGTGTTTTAGGTATTGAGGGCGATTTATCTCTTGCATCATGCGTGAATACAAGCTAGTGGTTCTTGGTTCTGGAGGTGTTGGAAAGTCTGCTCTGGTAAGTACTCTGTGAGGCAGGTCAAGTACACTTTCTTAGGCTTCTCTTGTCTTTTTTTCACTAATACACTCCCTGCTATCTCATATTTCTTTTGTGTAAGTTTGCACAAATAGAATTACTTGTGCATGTACATAATTATGTAATGTGCACAAACATAATTAAAAAAATTAAAAATTATTTGCTGGGAGTTCCTGGCTAGAACAGATACATCCTTTACTGAGTGTATCCACATCCACTGGTGTGTTTCTCACATGCTGCTATTATTGTATGCGCTTGGTTTGATGGTGCTTGGTCAGGTCTTTGCCTGTCTCCAAAATGAAGTATATCCTCACAGCATTGCAGAGGTCTCTGGCTTTGCTGGGTAACCCAGCCCTGGGTATGTGGGAAATCATGCTGCATCATGAAACTCACATGATGAACTGGTTTGCTTGTGTCTGGCGTTGGTAACTCCTGTCTGTAAAAAGATGTTCAGGGTGCTGTTTGCCTGATGTTTGATAGCAGTCTCTAAGTGGTTTTTTATGCAAATACAAATAAATATTTGTGTATTTATAGGAAGCTTAATGTTTTTCCCTGCAAGTAGGTGTATAGCTGTGGCAGGTAGGTGATTGTAAACCTAAGAGCTCATGTGTTTTAGTTAAATGATCACAGAGAAGTTTAGTCTCGCCTAGACTAGCACTGAAAAAATTCACATAATATGGTGGTCTCAGCCCACTTAAGAACTTTACATATGTCAGTTTAATTGTGCATGTTATCATAAAGTAAGGTCTAGAGGTTCACTCCATCAGGTAAGAACTGTTCTCTTACAAAGGGTTTCCTAAAGGAAAACTTAAATGAAAAATCATGTTAGATTGTGCAAGAACTTTACCCATCACCTCTAAATTTTTTATCTTACTGCAGCATTTCTGGATTTGAACCTGTCTACTCTGACCTGGCCACTGAGTCCTAAAGTTCCATTTGACTTGTGCTAAAAACTTTCTATGTGCTCGATAGACAGGTTTATCCTAGTTAGTCTAGTAAATGCTGGCAGTTGTTTCTCACTAATTCATGTACCGGAAGATAAGTAGCAGAAGATGCAGTAGGTATAAATGCAAATATAAAACCCATGCAGCTGTATAGTATCCTATTCAACTAACAACTAATAACAATTCCAAGAGTTAGACAAACCTTAAATCAATGGATGCTTTAATTCTTTTGCTCTGAGTGAGAGTAGATAAAGGAAGATGTACCATTGCTTCATCTAACAGTTCTTGATTAAATAGGCATATACATTTAACTTTCTGTTGACTTCTTTGTGATGTCAGTCACTTAATTTGCCTTGAAAAATGTAACGGATAACTGAGTATACAGCTAGAACAGTAATTTGTGTACAGTGTTTACAAAATGTTACTGTCAGAAGAGTCTTACAAGAGCTTTTGTGTTGCAGACTGTACAGTTTGTTCAAGGAATATTTGTTGAAAAATACGATCCTACGATAGAAGACTCCTACAGAAAGGTATGCAAAAGACCTCTCCAGTGTTATAGAAGCTTAAAACTGAAGTACTTATTGTCATATTTGAGTCACTGCTTGAAAAAGGGTATGCTTAGTAATGTCACATAATACCAGGTAACTTTAGAAGTCTGAAATGTGAAGGTACTCTTAAAGTCTGTCTAAAAGGAGTAATTCAAGACTAGCTTTTTTATGTTAAGCATAATGCCTTACTAGCTAGTCAGTAAAAAATGGTAATTTCATTGTCAGAATTGGGAACATTGTTTTTAAAAGGGAAAACAAAAACAAAAAAAACGCAACCCACTAAAATATGCTACCGCTTTTTTTAATAATATTTATTATTAGTTTGTATGTGTTAGTAGATGCAGGTAGGTTTGGACTTGGAGGTTCCAGGTTTCTTTGCTACTAGGAAAATCTGCTAAAAACAACTACACACTCACCTTTAGAATACTGGAAGCAGCATACAGTATTCCTAACAATTTGACTGATAGCTTGATACGCTTCCATTAGGTAGGTTGCTGTTTTATTAATAAGTTTACACAAACCTATCATAAATGAACGAACACTTACTGTGGCCTGTTTAGTTTCTCTTCCCCTCTTCAGCATGACAGGCTGAAAGGTCTGACTCTGCTTGCATCATCTTGAATCTCCATATTGCTCACTCTCCAGTTTCAGCTGAGACCATGATTAATATTCCAGGCTAAGATAGTTTACATCTGGATGGCTACTAAAAGAGTTAACCATTTGGTGAAGCAGATTACTTTTCAGCTGTATTACTTTCTTAATCTTTTTTTTTTTAGCTGAATTACTTTCCAGATGCATCGGTACTGTGCTGTAGCTTGCCACGTGGCCACCACAAAAATGCCAGTGTGTATACAAGGGAGGCAAGATGCACAAACCCAAACTGGGAATGGGCAAAAACTGCAGGACTTCCTCTTTTAGCCCTGCATGGCATTTATATTGGAGTAAAAAGTCTGTATTAAAGTTATTGCAGCCTGTATTCTGTTCAGAATCTTTTCTGAGCAGAAGAGGAATTAGTGAGGGCAGAATGATAATTTCACACTTGTTTTCTTTGACCTCATCAAAATCTGTACACTGGAAAAATCTTTGTCTGTCTTAAGCACATGGGCTTCCAGCCAAAACTAGATCCTCCTATTAAAGAGACAACAGTAAAACCAAATTCTATGTAACCACTTACTTTTTCTGCATTAGAAGAGTAGAAACTTTGGACCCTATCCCAGTGTTTGGTACAGGCCTTTTCTGGGTCAGGCCCAGTAAATGACTCCAGAAATATTCACAAGCTGTACTAAAGTGAAATGTTTCCTTTGTTATACATGTACATTCTTCAGGTCATACCAGGTTCATGATGTTTGCTGGGTGAATTTTTCCAAAGACTGTTTCCATGGAGCCTGAAAAAGTAAAACCATCTTAAGAAATTTTGTCTTCTGCTAATTTTTTTTTCCAAGCAAAGTTCTTACAATGTTCCTTTCAGATTTGGTTCTAAAATGACTAGGAATATCTGTATTCCTTGCAAATCAGCCAATTTGTTGAAGTCTTGTTTAAGTCTGGGCAATACTTTATGCAGTCATTTTCTTTCCATCACTGCTAGTTACAGTTCTGACTTGCTTCTTGACTTGGGTGACTTTAAAATGTATTGGTTTGGCAGTTGCAATTCTATACTATTAAT
Organism: Psittacus erithacus; assembly: GCA_009867235.2. NCBI lineage: Eukaryota > Metazoa > Chordata > Aves > Psittaciformes > Psittacidae > Psittacus > Psittacus erithacus. The sequence goes on from WYDI02041278.1 coordinate 22,320, forward strand.
GTTAAATCTGATTTTACAATATTTGAAGTTGAGAGGATGTGGCTTGAAATATTTTAAGTTTTTCTGGAGCTAAATAATTGAGCATGAAAATTCGAGAAGAGATATTTCATTAACAGGATGGTTAGAATCCTAGTTTGGAAAATGGAGAGGAATGGTGGTATCAGTTTTTACTTCTCTAATTGTAGTAACATGTGTATTAATAGCTATAAGATGCTGCATAATTCTGTATGTGGGAAGACTTCTAGAAGGTCTTTACTGTGAGGGTGCTGAGGCACTGGAATGAGTTGCCCAAGGAAGTTGTGAATGCTCCATCCCTGTCAGTGTTCAAGGCCAGGTTGGATGCAGTCTTAGATGACAAAGTTCAGTGCAAGGTGTCTGTGCCTGTGGCAGGGGGATTGGAACTAGATGATCTTAAGGTCCTTTGCAACTCTTAACTATTCTATGATTCTATGAAGTCTTGAAACTTGATACCTTTTACTTCCCAGATATTTCTGCATAAAGAAAATAGATGCTGCTTAATTAGCAAAATAACTTTGTCAGCAATACATGCTAAAATAGTGGCTATTGCAGGAATTCCCATCCCTAGGGTGCATTGGGGAGGTGTGAGAAGAGAGGAAATATTCTTCTTCTCTACCCTCAAAGCTTAAATCCTAGTTACAAAAGAGAAACTCAAAGTTAAATAGCGATAATGCATATATCGGGAATAGGGGATGCAAAGTTCTTTGAGTGCTGATCTGCCAGCTAGAAATTTTGCATGCAAATGGAAATAAGGGAGGTGTATGAGTAGCTTGAAAGAAAAAAAAATGGGTGGCCTGCTTGAACAGCTTGAGGACACTTCCATGTCCTTTGCTCACTTGCAGTCATTTTTTGCAGGTAGAAACTATATAGGGATATCTGAAATAGATACAGAAACTGATCTGGCTTCTTAAACTTTCTATTATTTGCAAATATTTTGAAGCTGGATCAGTTTCCTAATTAGTGTCACTAAAAGCTTGTTTTGGGGATACCACTCTTAGTGATTCACATGAGTTCCTGTTTGCTGTGTACTGCTTAATCTCTTGTTGATCTAAATTGCTATTAAATAAGCATTAGTATTCCAATCCAAATTTCTAGATTTCACTTATACTTTTAAGTCTGTGAATGATCCCTGAAACAAGCAGAAATTAGTTATGCTAGATGCTGATAACCATCATTACAAATTAGCAGCCTTATTTTTAAAAATCAAAAATCCCTAATCACTTTGCAAAGTGATACTTGGCTGCTGACGCTGCTTTTGAAAATGTCACTAGGGCTCTTTGACAGGCTTCTTGCTGTTTTTAAAGTGTATACCCATATAAACTGAAGACATGCTGCTTTATACATTATAAATTTGCTTATAAAAATCATACAATTTCTGGTGTCTTCAGAGGGGGGAGTTGCAAGAGGAATAATTCTAACCACATCTTTCTCTCTTGACAGCAAGTTGAAGTAGATGCACAACAGTGTATGCTTGAAATCTTAGATACTGCAGGAACGGTATGTAAAACCAACTTCCCCAAATACTGATTTACAGTGTTAAAACCATCAAAAGCTGTTGGGATATAAATGGTGACATGTTTCCTTCCTCATTCTCTAGAGTAACTGTGGTCAGTGCATTTGATTAAAGGATGCTCTTTAACATACTAGTGTTTTAACAAAACTTCGGTATTGCAGCAGAAAATGAATTGTATGCTTCCTGTGAGCTCGTGTTCTGTACTAGGGGAAACATGAGATTGAGCGTTTTAAAAGAGATTGTGCTGCTGTTTTAAGTTTATATTGCTCAGAGGAAAACTTAGTCCCCGTGGTTACTCAGGTTTTATTTCTGTTGCTGTAGAGAATACATGCTTTCTTCTCATCTTCTTTCTCTTTTGTGTGAGATGTGTTCTGACATCAGGATAAAAATAATTATTGCTTTAGTCAGCTTAGGGGAACTCAAAAGCACAGGATTTATGCTGACCCTTTGCATACTGGTCAGGTTTTTCTCTGTCTAGTTCCAAAATTATTGAAACCAGTCATTTCCTTCTTTGATTCTACTGAACGTAAACTCAATACCCTTAGAGTGTAACATATTCTCTGAACTGTAGTAATAGCCTGGTCCAGTAATAACTTATTTAAGCTCCATAATACAGTAAGGCCATGTAAAAGTACAGAAAGATGGAACAGCTATTATCTCAAAATAAATTGTGCTTTTTGTCTGACATACAGCAAGGGACTTGGTGTGTGAGTGATCAGGCACAAGATAGCCGAGTCACCAGTGTGAGAAAGACAAATGCTATTCCACAGTTGTACTGTTCAGAGTTTTCAAACAGGAAGTCCTAACGCTTCTGTGCAGTGCACTAAGGAGCTTTTATGTGCAGTATCGTAGTTGTCACTGGTCTAGGAAATAAGACAAGTCTATTGAGTGTCACCACCCTCTAGACAATTTCCTTAAATATTAAAGTAGAATTTAACATAGGAAAGTGACTACAAAATGGAGGCTGAAAAAGGATGCATTTGCTTTACGATGTGTTTTAAAGAAAGATCAGGAGATGGGAAAAATTTGGTATATAAGGAGAGATTTGGGAGGAATGTAACTCCTATAATCTACAGATTTCACTTTACCTTTTGCTGTACCTCTTCTCTGTTAAGAAATTACTCCAGTTTCTGTGACTTTTTTCCAGGGTATAGCCCTTTGCAATATCTCAGTGCTGATCAGCCCCCCCAGATACTGTTCCAAGCTTCAGATTTCTTTAAAAGCAATTCAGTTTACACTAGTGCTTTTAGTCAAACAGTAAAATACTGGTCACTTTAAAGGAGGGGAGGGGGCACAAATTCATACTTGTGATCTATTTTTAACCTGAAGCGTATATGGCAGTTTGTGCAAGGAAAGTGCAAATTGACTGCAACGTCTGTATCTACTTTTCAATTACAGGAACAGTTTACAGCAATGAGAGACCTATACATGAAAAATGGACAAGGTTTTGCGTTAGTATATTCCATCACAGCACAGTCCACGTTTAATGATTTACAGGATCTAAGAGAACAGATTCTTCGAGTCAAAGACACTGATGATGTAAGCATCCTGAAAAATGCTGAATACTTAGAGTTTTCATTACAGATGTTGCAGTGTGATCAGATAGCTTTTGAGCTTTAAATTAAGAGACAAATCAACTAGTAGATGTGTAGTACAGAAATGCAACTCTTAAGGCAAACTGGAGAAATTTTAACTTGTCACATGTAATTAGAGAATTGTCTTTTTTTAATATTTTCTGTTAAAATATTCTATTTGAAATTGTGTTGAAACTTACCCACTAGTACTGCAAAAAAAAACCCAAAAACCGAAAAGCATTTCTAAAGCAAATCTGTTCTTACCTCAGTTGTTATCAATGAAGGTTTAAAAAATAAAAACCACCATTAATTTTTTTCTTCAGTGTGCCTACTGTTTATGGTATTTTGAAGGCACAAAATTCTAAGCTCTTACGGAAGACAGTACTGTAAGCTTTGTACTTGAATGTTACATAGCTTTTTTATTTTGTATCTCAGTATGTACTTCTTAACATTATTAAAGCTACAAAGTGAGACTAAAACATTCTGGTTTATAACTGATTAAAAAAACTTTGTGGGGGTTGTAGAAGTGATACTCAGTCCCTTAATTAATGGAAGAAAGGTATTTCAAATGTGAAACAGCAGTAATAGCGTGTTTTTAACAGAAGCACCTTAAGCTGTAGCTATCAGGCAGGGAAAAATCTCCTCCTCCTGGTGGGAGTCAGGGGGAAAGCAGTGAACATTTAAACTGTGCTCACGGAAACTTTGATGCCTTCCTTACTGCTCTGTATCCACGTGCGCCTGCTGACAGCAGGCAAAGAACATATTGAATTCAGTTCAGGGAAGTTCATTATGACTCTGTAATACAAACCACCTTGCACTTTTAAACTGTAAGCATTTGCAGGTCTTGCCTATGTCCAGCAGATTTATTCTGGAAAGCATTTATTACCTGTTATCACAAATGTATCTCAAAACAGTAATATTTAAGTTGCATGTACCTCTCCCAACCAGAATCCACCAAGTTATAACCTTGTTTAACGTCAAATTAAATTCATACATAAAAATCAAGATGTAACTGTACTTGATACCTTAGTTTACATGATGTATTTATGCTGACTAGCATAAGCTTTCTTTGCTAGTATTTTGGTAGTATTTCCTTGGAATTGCGTTTCTTTTTAGGACACTCCCCATAGTCCTAAATCATTCCATAGTATCAGAAAGAAGATAATGAGCTTCAACTGACAAGTTTAGTTCTTGCCAAAATTTACATAAAGTTCGTCTATTACTTGCTCCCTCAGTGGGGGGAAATTAAATGACCAACATATTGTAAACCTTTTTTTCAGCACTTGGGAAAAATGCTTTTCAGCATTTTTGGGAAAAATTTAGCTATGTCCTTAAATTAGTAAAAGGAAAGGTGTGAGTGGAGAGGTGATAGACAACGAACCAGACAAGTTTGTATGGTTACCTTTTCTTGCCACAAAGGTCAATTTGTTGTTTTCTATAGTTGGTAATTTTTATAAGGTGGCATATTTCTTTCCTCTGTGTCCATCAGCTTTATAATGAAAACTGAGCAAACTGCTCTTGCAAGGAGCACAGATATGCTGGGAGTAGAGGCGTGGTAAAAGGAGCTTTTGCATCCTTCATTATGCTACTCATTGCAGGCTACTTTTTTCAGGATTTCTGAACACGTAAGAATCCTGTAGCAGATTCTTTGGTAGGCTTCCTGATGCCTTAAACATGTGAAAAGGAAATCTCATTAGGTCATCTGGAAGATGTGAAGTTTGCTCCATTGACAGTGTACTGAATGCTGAAACCATTCCCCCCACCACCCTGCCAAATGGCAGGCAAAAAATGCAGTCAGTTTGATTTGAACAGGAAAGTATCACACAATGGTAAGCTTAAGTTTCAGGTATACCAGAGTTTGATTATTTTGAAAGATGGGATCCTCTAACGATTCAGATAAGCTTGTAGGTGTGCATTTGCAATGTGCCTCCCCAGAATTTTAATGATTTCTTTGCTGATATTAAATTGGCTTTTAGGTGCCTATGATTCTGGTCGGCAATAAGTGTGACTTGGAAGATGAAAGAGTTGTGGGAAAGGAACAAGGACAGAACCTAGCAAGGCAATGGAATAACTGTGCATTCTTAGAGTCTTCTGCAAAGTCAAAGATAAATGTTAATGAGGTAAGGCATGTTACCCACAGTAGGGAGGGAAGGATGGGACACTGTTCTGATAACGAAATGTTTACTGTTTGTCTAGGAAGAACTGTTATTACGAATAACATTGACTATAATGGACAGAACTCTTCCCTACTATTGTGAGATTTTGCGATGTTTATATTAAGGGATGTATTTAGCTTTGACTTGCAACTTTCTGAAATTATACTGATTTTAGTATAATTCATTTTCAAACTATATTCATATTAACTTGATACTTTTTTTCATGCTGCGTTCCCTAGTTGGTCAACTGAGAATACACTGCTGGGCTACTTTTTTTTTTAAGACCTTTAAAGGAGTGAAGTCCTTAAATTCTTTATTTGGTGTTAAATTATTTGAGATGGTAAGAACAAAAACTCTTCAGAGTTTTGTCAAAATTAGCAGCTTTGTAATGAAAAGGGGGAAAAGCCTCTTTACCATCTAGCTCTTTATTTATTTAGCAAGAGCTAGGTGACTGATCCACACACAAGCATTTTGGGACTTGCCATAGTGCATGCTTTCTTACCCAGTGCAGGGGCAAGCATGAAGAAAGGGATGTGAGAATGTTTAGAAAAGGAAACTGTTGGTATTTACATTTCTGTAACAGCTTGAGTTTTATGATGAACGCTCCGGTTCTTTGTGTCTTCTGGAAAACGTTGGCAACATCAGTCAGGTTGAAAGGGCCTCTATGCAAGACTTGTATGTAATCAAGAGAGTATGGTGGTTTTAAGCACAGCTAATCTTAAAGTAATGTGTGTTTACTTAGTTGGAAATTTCTGGAAACTATTCAATTTTCCTTAAATACAAATTAATCAGCTTAACTATATAGAAGTCTTATGTTTAATAAACTAGAACTTACTTCCATCAAATACTAAAAGCCCTTGTTGGAATGTTTTCTGCTTTGCAGCCAGTGCTTAGGAAACTGTTAGGATGGCTTTAGTATGAGGACTTGCTTGATTTTAAGAGATGCAGAAATAATTGGAACAATGTCAATTATGAAGGAAACATATGCTGTTTAATTGTAGTATGTAGACTTGTCTTAAATTAGCCTTTCAACAAAATCATGTTCTAATTAGATTCTAGGAGGCTCTAAGTGTGAGTCTCTCATACATGAGTTACTTGTCTAGGAAATGTTAGCTTATGTCATGCTGTAGTCCTAGAGAGGCTGCTAAATTAATTCCCTAGACTTTAGTATTTTCAAACTTATCTTGAAAAGCATGATCTCATTCAAAGAGGAGAGACTGTGAATGTGCAGCTTACTTGAGTTACCATGAAAATATGTAGTTAAAGCTTACTAGAACTTTCTTTAATAATAATGTCCTTAGTGAGTTGAGTTAGAAGCAAGCTGTGGCCTGTTTCTTGACCCCAGTACTAAATTGCAAAGCAATAGCATATAGTAATTGATCACTGTGAAATATAGCGTGTGTGTTTAAGATAAATTTGACCCAGAGTTAAATAGCTGCAGATTACAGATGCCTTTCCAGGTCGCTTCATTGAAATTGAAAACCCTTGGAAGACAATTACCTTAAACAGAAAAAAAAAAAGTTGTTAACTAAGTATATGATTTAACTTTCTGGCTTTTTGATAACTAAATATTTACGGGGGTTTGTGAGTACGTGGGGACCTCATGTGTGAAGATTCAAGGCTTAAGGTTATGAGAGAAGCCTCTTAATGCCAATAACCGACTGAATTTTTATATTCTCAGATCTTTTATGACCTTGTGCGGCAAATTAACAGAAAAACTCCGGTGCCTGGAAAAGCACGCAAAAAGTCATCATGTCAGCTACTTTAATACATAGCTGTACTGTAGCTCTGAGCCAGGTAAACCTTTTCACATTTTCTCCGTATCATGGCTATAAAAGACCCAAACAGAGCAACAACGAAGAAAACTTGAACAAATGTTATAGCTCTTGATGCAGAACAACATTGAAAATTTTTGATTTACATTATCATGGAAATATTTATGGTCTTTATTTTGCTATTCCAAAGTCAGAACTACAAAAGTGTGCAAGATACATTCACACTGGTTTTGGTTGTTTGGGTTTTTTTTTCAAGCAAAGTGTTAGTTGATCTCAGATTAATGGTGTTTGCTCTGATACTTCAAAACTTTAGCATTTGGAAACTGTGTTTCCTTTTTTAAGGACTGATAGAATATATTACAAAAGCTCAAGTATCAGGAAGGCACATTATAAAATATTGCAGTTTGTGTGCTAAAATGTCACTTTCTGCTTTGAACTCCTTCATATGTTTGGATGATCCCATAGGAGTTTCTCGCTTTCTTTGGATGATATGGGTATTTTCCAGGCTGCATGGTAATAAGTACATTTGGAAGAGAATGGTGATCATTGTAACACTCCAAATACTTGGCCTGGAGCTGCTGGTTACTAGATCGATTTCTTACTTGCTGGCAGCTGATTAAAGTTCTACATGACTAAATCCATGCTTTTAGAATGCTGCTGAAGGCTCAAGCAAGTTCCAGCCTTTTCAGAACTTAATGAGCAGGCATGTTTTTTATTTTTACCCTGCAGCTTGTTCTTGGGCAGATTGTTTCCCTCTTTCCATATCCAAGCCCTGAGTATGGGCAGAGGTTCCCTCTTGATTGACCTGATACCGTGCAAGCTGCCTGTTCATCTTGATTCTATACCATTTTACTGGATATACAGTGGTTCAGTTGCTTCAGTGCTATGATCAATTATTTTGTCATCAAGTAGATCTCTTTGATACACTGGAGGATTCTGCTAGGACATTTCAAAATTGCAGGCTTTTATTAATATTCAGGTAGTGCCACGTTTAAGTCTTCTTTAATCGATGTTATTACTTACTTTATTTGAACAACAGTTCAAAGTAAACTGAGAGGGTTCCAAAAGCGTTAGCTGAGGATGGCAAATGGCTGCTCCATTTCCTTAACAGGGCTTTTGATTCAAGAGCTTTGATCCTCCAAATGTGTTTTTAGTTTTTGAAGCCACTGGAACTATCATACTGTAAGCAAAACTAGTCCCACCCATCAAATATTACTTCCACAGTTCAGCTTGGATTACCATATGTATCCCAATTCTGGTTTACTAATTGAGACAGTCTGTTATTTGTGTACAGTAGAAATGATATTAGTAGAAGAGAAGTGATAAGGTTATTTTTTGAGTCTGCCAAGAACTTTGCTAGTTAACTGTTTCCTGCTTTAGTTCTTTTAACTAAAGAGAAGTGACTGTTACTAGCTGTTACTAATACTAACCTCTTGTTTTGCTATTACAGGTCTGAAGAACTGTTGCCCAATTCAACAGTGCCAGCATTCCAACTTTATTAAACCTACCAACATCTTAAATGGACTTTCCTGTGGTGGTACCCTTTAAGAAATGGATGAAAGCTACTACATCAGTTTGCACATTCTAATCACTTTCCAGTGTCATGAGAGATTTTTACTTATAAATATTCTAAGTGTATGCAACTGGTAAAACCAGAGCCTACATCCAGTATTACTGATAAGAGACATTGTTCATCCACCAATGTTGTACATGTATGAAAACTGTGTACTGTATACTTCAACAATCCCCACTTTCTATTGGAGAGTACAATAATGTAAATCCTAAAAGCACCACTATTTTAGCATAATAAAAGAAAGTCCAAAGAGCTCCTATATAGACTACTCCAGATAACTTTGCTTCATCGGTATTTGTAGCTTATTGTAACTTTTTTAAAGAAATACAGGATCATCATCATCGTATTGTACAAAAGCGCTTTGATTAACACAACAGCTATATAGTTTTTTAATTTTAGGAAAAACCTGTGGAGACAGTGATCTAGTCTTTAAGAGTCCTTTCAGTATAACGTCTGACTAAAGACATGGCCTTTAATATCTGTTGGGAAGGAAATGTCCAGACTTTTCAACCTTTTATTGTATGTTTCCTTTTCCTTGTTTACATAGGGAACAATGTTTATAGTTGTGTGTACAGTGGGGGTCTACAACAAGAAGTGTATATTTTAAAACAATTTTTTAATGATTTAACAATTTTTTGTAAATCATTTTCGGGCTTCTGCAGCTGTAGATTCTCACTGTGAATTCCCTTGCTTGCTCATGCATAAGTGTATTTGCAATACCAAATATACAGGTTTAGTACTTTTGCCTGTTAGTGATTGTTTTACATGTGTAACGTTTTGGTTGAGATGTTAAATGGTGGAAGAGTACTGTGGATGTGAATGTGGGAAGTAATTTTAATCATGTGTAATTGGTCACAGGGCCTAAGTTGCAGTAATTAACTTTTGCTGATTTATTTAACAATGCCTTGTTGCTTTGTATGCATTAACGTTTGGGTGTAAAGATTGTGTGTATATCCAACAGGGAGCCACAGTATTTAAATTGACCAACCTAATGTTACAACTGCTTTGAGGTGGCCAAATGTAAACTAAAAGCCTTAATTAAAGTGGTGCAATTTTGTATGACTTAGCATCAGTAGTTCAATAAATTTGGATTGCCATGCAAGGGCTTGAATTACAGTTATGTACTACTTGAATGTTTTGTGTTTTAGTACTGCTAGTAGATATTGATTTTTAAATCTCTTGCAAAGTGCAGATTCATACATCTTAGGATGAAAAGGAACCATTATGGCTTTGTCTTCTGACAAATACATGCTATATATACTTCTTCTAATAGCATCTCATGTGCTAGGGTGGATGAATTTCTGACTGAATGAAATTCCACTTACAGTATTGTAACATGACAGAAAAACACAACAAAAAATACCTGTCTTCAAAGGTTAGACTTTGTAAATGGCTGTTTTGGGAACTTGAAAATATGTTGCCTGCCATTTTTCCTTATTTCCAGGAAGAATTCATTCTTAAAATTGACTTAGTGTAGCTTAAAAAAAACCCCAAACTATTGGGAGAAAATACGGTTTTTCTGCATGATTAAACAGTATTTTTGTTTGATTTCAAGGAGATCTGCTGAAGAGCATTCTTGCAGTATTGAGTGTAGATTCCTGCAGGCTTTAAATATCTCTTAACACTGTTGGACTGTGAAGTGGAATGCATGGACTGTGGATGACTTCCTGAATTTGGCTGTGTGGCTGAAAATTAATGTCACACCCAAATACTTGGTACCTCCTGTTTTTCTGGCACAGAATTATCAGGGCTTGTTCTAATCCATTCCTGCAAGTTCAGTGAGATTAGGCTAGTTAATACCAGTAAGCTTTGAGATAGTTTGTTGCCCAAAGTTAATTAAGTAGCCCAACTGATCCTTCCTGCTGATAATTTCACCAATTATCACCATTGTTTGATGGAGGTAAAACACTCTTTCACTGTACAGAATCAGAGTTAAGACTGAAATTTCTTTTCATTTATCATTAGAAACAGAATATGTGGTTAATGATCCCCATAAATATCTTGTTTTGTTACTCTGTGCATCCTGATTGGTCCCCAGAGTAGATGAGACTGGAGCAGTAGATGCTCTAGTTCTTTTTTTCACTAGGTACCTTCCTCCTTGATGAGCTAATCAGTATTTTTCCTCCCTTCATTTTCAACCCCTGCTTATTCAGGTCTTGTAACACTTCTGTGTCCCAGTTGTCCTTTTATCAGTCTTCTTTTTCATGTGATTCTTTTTCAGGCAGCTGTACAGATGGCATTGAGGGGGAGGGAGAGTAAATTATTCGATAACATCAGAGAGGAGCCCATGGTCTAGTCTTGATGTCCAGCCAACGAGTACCAATTATAGGGAGCATCAGGCTTTGTCCCGAAAGCCCTGTTCTAAAGCATTCTTGCTCTATGGAATAGTGAATGTACAATTCCTCAGCATTAGAGGAATTAGAGGTAGTCAGTTTGATTGAACCCCAGAGAAGCAGAATTCTCAGAAATGTGAGGCTTGGCCATCTAAAGATTGTGCTAAAAAAGTGAAATGCACCCCCCCCACACACTCCCCTATATGTAGAACTTAGGCCAGATTTGTAAAGCCAACACATCATAACCCAGATAATACCTAAACCCCCGTATTTTTCTCCTTGAAGACTTAGGCAAGCTTCAAGGGAGCAGTGTCCTGCTTGTTAAAGGGAAGATGCATGACAAAATGATGTGGAGGAAGTGACGGACACGAAGCATAATGAAAAAACACATGAAAGAATTTTCTTCATATCTAAGTAACTGTGGCATAAGAAGCTGTTCCCGCTGAGGAAGTGAACATCCAGTTCCCCACAGGAATTAGAACTATGTAAGCAGTCACCAAATCTAGAAAAGAATCCTGGCTGCTGAGATTTTTTTGAACAAACTTTCACATATCTTCAGGATAACTGCTTTGGGTACCAGCGCTCAAGAAGTTCACGCTTGAATTTGCTTGTACAGAAACAGAACACTTCCCATACAGCTTTGGATGAAAACATGCATATTCTGAGAACTAATGCAGTAATTTTCTGAATTTGGTGTTAATACTGCTTGTAACATTAGCTTGTGCTTATAGTGCACACAAAGGTGGAGACTGCTTTATTTTCACCCTGATCTGAAATTGGTGTATGTCAGTATTTAAGTGTCTGACCTTTCTATGGAAAAAGTAATGTTTATGTCCTGAAATACAGGAGTATTTTAATGCAATTGCTGTCTTCATATTAGGACTCTTTTCTTGCAGTATAATTTTTTCTTATACCTTGTTCCTAATTCCCATCTGCATTCTGCAGTTACTCTGTGAAATGAATGTCTGCTTGTCTATCTTACAGAATGTTTTGAGACATTGCAAGATGTTTTCAGATGTCTAAATGAATGAACTGTAAACTCAAACTACTGCTGCTCTCCTGCATATGAGAATGGAACCTCTGGAAAAGTACTGTAGAATTAGTTCCCAAGTTTGTTTTATAATGGTTACTGATATTGTGATGCTAGAAATGGGAGGTGGGAGGAGTTTGGAACAAACTGTGTGTTTTTCTCCTCTTCTGGTATAAATAGAGTGGCAGTTTCCTCATGGGTAAACACTAAAGATGAGGATTTTCTTTTTTTAAAGTGCTTTAAGCAAACTATGGATTAATCAAACTTGATGGCTTTTTTCCCCAGTGTTTTCTAATCTTCACCAGTTTTGGTAGTAACTTAAAAGGTGAGAAAATTTTGCCATGATACTGTATTAGTTCTAGATACACTTCAGTTTAGATGTATCAATAGTACAAAGTTATTTCCAGATGTCAGTAGTCAAAAATAGTAGTCAATATACAGCTGTTGTAGCACTTTTTGAATTGTAATATGTAGATGCAGCCAAGCATCAGTTTAGACAGGAAGAAAGCTTTTTGTCCAATTTTACACTGTTGACCCAACAGCATTAGGCTGTACTGCAACTTACAGCTTTTATTTTGCCCATGTATGGGGAAAAGAATAAAAGCAAAGAACAAGTTGCTCAAGTATATAAGAAAATGCAGTTGTATATAGAGCTTTAAGGCAGTATTAGAGAAGCAGAGCTCTTAATCAAATTAGGTTTTTATTTCTGAGTCTCAAGCACCCTTTATGCTTTTCTTTGAAAAGTTTATTAACAACTTGAAGATTCTTAAAACCTAATGTAACTTCTCTGTTCTATAAACTCTGGATTGATACTTCTGTTTGTCACAAAATGCATTATTAGTCTGGAACGATAAGCAAAGTTGTTTTGTAGTCTTGATTTTGTTCTCAGTGTTGCAATATCTGTGGGCTTCAAACAGCAATTAAATGTGGATTTTGCTTCCTTTTTTCAGTGTTTTAGGGCTTGGGTATTTTTTTAAATACCCTCCAAAACCAGTTATTTTCAGAATTTTGAATCCTCAAGCAGAGGGTGGCTTCCTGTTTTCAATGTGATGTTCTTTAGGGATAGGTTTGTGAATGGAGAAAGGAATGTCTTCGTAATTCCACTGTACTCACATCAGCTTCAAGAAATATTAGTTCTGCTGAACAACAAGCTCTACTCATTGTTTCAAGAAGGTTCACTGCCACCAAGATTTATTTTTCTTTGAGGTTGTGTCTGGGGTGAACTACTTCATTTGAAAGACACTGTAATTTCTAATTAATTCCTGTAACATCTTTCAGCTACCAAAAACGTGGAGAGGGGGGCATTTCTGCAGTCTTAGATACTGAGTGACATTATAGTTGAAGTTACCAATTCCTTTCCTTCTTTTGTCAGTACACTTTACCTGTTCATGCTATGTGGCATTTTTGCCTTAGATTTTTAAATCTAGCAGAGGAGGAGTCAGTAACCTCACTCCTGTACTAAGTACAAAAATCTACATGTGAAATCACAGCTCTCATAAATTGGGTTTACTGCTTGTCATATGCCCAGTTCAACAAAGACCCTTGGCACTACTGTCATGATCTTCAGACACAAATAAAATGACAGTTGCAAATTTGTCTCTTTCTTTTTTCTTTTTAAGAAAAAAGGGGTATAGTTGAGCTTCCTTGATAGAAGTAGGTATGGGAATCAATTTCCTTAGGGTATGACCTTCAGCAAACATTCATTTCGGAGTCAGCATGGATATTTTAATACTATGCAGGCATGTAAAATTCTTGAGGTTTCTTTTTTTTTTGTTGTTCAAAGTTTCCTTACATTTACATTTAAAAAGTGAAAAATTACACATTTCCAGGCATGTGTTTCAACTAAGTAAAGATGGGCTAAAACACCAGCTTTCTTCCTTCTCTTACAGAAGGACAAGGCATAGTGTATGTTCCACAGTTTTCTTTGTACTAAATGCAGTTGTGCTGCTCCTGCACGTCACACAAGAACAGTCACGCTGTTGCTTTTGATAGTTCTGAATTAAGACTACCATTTTGTATATGCACATGCCATGCATGCAGCTTAGCAGTACATTAGGGCAATTTGAATTGTGATCTGTTACTGGAGCATATCTGTTGAAAGGTAATTGGAGTTTTGAGTTAGTTTACTTGTTTACTTTAAATCTAGTATATTCTGAACTTTAACTTGGTTCAGTCTGTAAACACCACGACCTTCACAGACAGCTAGGAGGGAGCAGAGCAATCTTTGGCATTGGTGATAAACCTGCCATGTTTCAGTGTTAGTCATGCTACCTGCTGAGTTGTCTTTGCTTGTTCTGCCTTTAAGTATGGAGCATTACTACCTCACTACCTCTCATGATACTCTGACAGCGTGGCTGCAGTTGGGATCAGTGTGGGTGCAAACATGTGAAACTTAAGATAGATTTATAATTTTTAATTATGAATTTCAAGACAGAATCCTTTACATGACTGAAAAAATTGCATTTCCTTCTCTGTAACATGCTTGCATGAGACTTCTGATTCTTTTTTTCTCCATTTTTCCCCTTTCCCTCCCATTAAATATGAAGTGGGATGCTAGTAAAAAAACACTGCCTGAAAACACACCTCCAGGTTTTTGTCTGTTCCCTCTTCTGGAGCCAACTTGAAGCCTCTGAGGTGCTTCCCCAGCCTGCACATATACTGCAACAAATTCTCTCAGGAGCTCAATATATTTTATCATTTTTTACAGGTTGGTTTGGTTTGGGTTTTGTAGAGCATGCATGCTGCCCTATTCTCTTCAGGCTCCTTTCCTTTGTTCTCATCTGCCATTACTTTGAATAAACTTGAGGCCACATGCAAGGCAAGCATTTCTCTTGTCATCGTTATACTTCTCATTTATTCACACTCTTCTGCTCTGAGAAAGGGCCAGCCTGAGCGTGTGAGCTCTTGGCAAGGAAATGAACCAGGTACTAATTCGTGCATTACTCTGAATGTCCTACTGCATTACAGAAACCATAATGTTGCACTGTTTTGTGAGGATATGCTGAGGGTAGATTCTATTAAGTGTGTAGTACTGAGTTAGGATGTAATGGTTCCTTTCACATTCTTTTAGTTTGCTGTAATGAAGGTTGTTGCTTTTGTTTGTGCTTTCATGACAGTATACATGATACAACTGCATTTATTATTTTCTTTTTAATCCAAAACTACATTTCTCAAGTGACTTACCTGCGCCCTGAAGGTCTTCTGCTTTTGTTCTTGCATGCCTGATCTTCGTCAAGCTTCTCAGTTTTGTTCTTGCAAAGCCACCTGAGGTTATAGGCTCTCCAGCAGCTTCAGTGAGACATGATGTATTTTCTTAGCAGCTTAAGCAAGTTGTTGGGCTTCAGACATTGTCTTGCAGTTCTGCTGCCTTTTGCAGCTGTTTTCAACTGTATGCTCTCTCTCTGAGGAATTTAAGTGCTTAATTTGCTCAGCGGACTCCCTTGTAGCTACTTGTAGCCCCAGATACACCCCAATACTTGCGAGTGTTTTTCAGAACCTGCCCATCTACACTAAAAATGCAGTTCAGACAGTTCCTTGCCCTAGGGCACAAGGAAATGAACTACTATCAGTAGCACAGTCATTTGTACTGGTGAGAGTAATAACCATATCTTTCTATAGTTAAAAAGTGTTAAAATCCATTTTGGGGAGGAAGAGGTAGTTTTGTAACTTTGTTAGTCTGTCCAAGGTGATGAGTGAGTTATCCTGCATGGGGGTCACACTACCACTTGCAGTAGTACCTCTTGCCAGTAGTCCAAATGGGGAGAAAGGGGAGAGGGTAAGATTATAGTATCTTTACTGTGAGGGTGGTGAGACATGCACAGGGTGCCCAGAGAAGCTGTGGCTGCCCCATCCCTGGCAGTGTTCAAGGCCGGGTCGGACGAGGCTTTGAGCAACCTGGTCTGGTGGCAGGTGTTCCTGCCCATGGCAGGGGGTTGGAACTAGATAAAACTTTAAAGTCCCTTCCAACCCAAACCATTCTGTGATAGATACAAATTTGTAACCCAGCAAACACAAGCTCATCTTTCCAAAAGCTGGGAGGTGGGTGGCCCTAGCTGAATAGGTACAAAATCCTTTGTGCATCAGCTTATTCCTTCTCTCTGGAAAGAGAGAGAACCTAAACAGCACTTTAAGTTTAAACTACAGAAGGGATGGAAAGTGCGTTTAAGCTTTGTCGCTTTATGCGGGATCCCGCTGCCCTGGGACTGACAGGAGCGCAGCCTCTGGCCGATGGCAGCCATTGCCTGAGCAGAAGAGGGCAGCTCCGCTCGTCACCCCGCACCGCCACCACGGCCAGGCTGCCTTCAGCCTGTCACGGGCTCACCGCCGCCCTCCCTTCCGGACCGCGGCAGCTCTGCCGCGGCGGCCCATGCGCACTGTGACGGCCCCGCTCGGCGCCGGCGGAAGCTCTCTCGTGTCCTTCCGGGCCGCGGGCCGGCGCGGGTGGAGGCGGGAGCGCTGGAGCCCGGGCTTAGGCGGGCCGGGGCTGCAATGGACAGGTGAGGGGTGCGGGAGGTGTTCGGTATCGGTGGGACATAGGTGCGTTGCGGGGCGGTGTTACGCGACGCATCTCTCTGCGGCGACCGCGGAGGAGTGGTGTGTGCACAGTGCGGGCTAGGGAGTGCAGCGGAACTCGAGCCGTTCCTGAGGGGTGTCGGAGGCTTTTATGTCGGCGGAGAGCTTTGGCCCTGTTTCATTTCTTCTGGAGTGCGTTTGTAGGTGGGGTGGGTGGAGGGTTGTTCGTGCAGCGGGAATGATGGAGCTGGGCCTTTGCAGAGTGATTTGCGGGCGGGCCGGCCTCGGCAGACGCAGCTGCGGCCTTCGCTCCCCGCCTCAGGCTTCTCTGCGTTCCAGCAGTTGTTCGTGATTTGGTACCCTTCTGTAAGACACGTGAGCTGCCTCAGGCTGGTGGTGTTGTGTGTCTGAAGGAAAACATCGAGTAACGAAACCATGTCATTCGTTCAGTTGGATTTTTCAGTCAAAAACTGGGTTTCATACTGTTGCATCTCTTAATAGCTGCTTTTTTCTTTGTTTATTATTTTTTACTAAGAACGTGTCCATTGTAGTGTAGGAGGAACAAAGTATGTGTTTTCAGACAAACTCATTTTTCCCCAGGCTGACCAGCATCCTAGGTGTTCTCTAGAGGAAACCAGACATCAGTGCTGGAATTGTCGATGACTTTATGCTTTGTTTACGCTTCCCAGCTGTGGAGTTACTTGAAGCAACAAGACAATATTGTTCTATATTCTGCTTGGATTCACTGGCTTACCTTGTGTCTGTGATGCTGTTCTCTAGGAATGGTTTTGAAGACAGGTTATCCCCCCGTGATACACTGATGGTCAGACCTGGGCGGAAGCAAAGCTCTCAGAAAAGAGTTTCTGGTATCCTTTTCCTGAAAGATTGTTCATTTTCTCTTTAATCTTTGCTTGCAGTGTTCACGAGGTGTCTGTATTTTTACCACCGCGTTTATTTTGAGCATGTTTGGAATAGTTTTAAAATGTACTGCAAGTTACTCTTTGGTTCATACCTATTGGAGGTGAAGGATGTATGAGTATAATGTGAAATAGAGAGGCATTCTGCAGCCAAAATTTGCTGTTGAACTGTCTGTATTTTCGTCTTCTGTGTGTCATCTGATTTCTGTGTGGTATTTTTGTGTGTTAAGAAGGGGAAAGGTTCCAAAACAAAACTATGATTGCAGTGACTAAAAACTGTTAAGGAGAGGGATATTAGCGACTGACTGAAAGTATGACTGAGATATCTGGGTGAGTTTCATTGACAAAAATAACGTATTGTCAGTGATATGGAATGTTACTTGGCCTTTGCAGAAGAACTTAAAGATGAGCCAAAAGATGCAATTCTTTGCCTTTTCACAGAATAGCATTTTCTCTGAGTGGGATTTTTTCTCTACCTTCCTCTTCCCCATGTTTTAGGCCCAAACCATGTGAAAGCTGTTGTAGTGGTGTCTCGGAGCAGGTTATTCAAATAGACTTAGGGGAAGGAGTCAGGATAGAATAGAGAAAGTAAGAGATTGTTGAAAGGCTTGCATAGTCAATTCTTGACTATATTTAAACTTATTATTTCAATTATGAGTTAAATATGTTTGCAGAGTTGTTGCATTGTCTATGTCCTAAACTTGTGCCATCGCATTTGTGTGGTGTTGTGTTTCATAGTTTTTCATGGGCTGATGAACTCAGGGTGATGTCAGCCCAGAGAACAATGTGAGCTGGAGCTGACTCTGCCTCTCAGTTTTTGAAACTTAAGTTTTTTTCAATCCATCATATCTCAATTTTAAGGTTTTATGCTCTTTTGCATGTATTGTGCTTCCAGAGTATTGTGATTATTCAGTGTATTTTAGCTTTCCATCCACAGTAATAGCAAGAGAAATTCACAGACCTAGGCCTAAATTTCCACAGAACTTTCCCCCCACACTTATATAGAGTAAGAAAAAAATGCCATGTAATTTGATAGCTAATGGAATAGGCTTTTTTGGTTATGATAGCAAAGGAGTCCAGTACATTTTCTTGTCCTTCTGGTTTTTGCAAGCAAAATGGAACTAGTGAGGCAGTGGCCCTGATTATATTGTGCCTAAGAATGACGATGTTCTTGGATGCTGATATGACATGGGATACTGAAACTTTGGCACAACTACTTCTTAGTAAACCATACATAGAGCACTGAACCTAGTTGCTGATAGGCAGAAGTAAAGTTGAGAGACAGAGAGATTTTCTGTTCAAGTCAACAGCGTGCTGGAATGGAGAGAGAGAACTTTTTTTTTTACATGCATTCAGTCTCCGATTTTCTTATTGCATAGCATAGAGCAGCTCCTCATAGGACAAAAGTATTCTCTTCAATCTGAGCAGTGAGGAGGAACCCCACATCTGGTATTCTTGTCTCTCCAACCTTTACTTTGCAGTGTCCCTTTCAGCCCTCCAGCTTTTAAGCTTCTGGTGAAACATTTTATGACCTAACTCGGGCTTATGAATGGGATTTTCTGCTCCAGTCTGAACGACTAGATGTATAATCCTCATAATATTTGAGCTACAGCAAAATATTTTTCCTTTCCTAGTATTCATTTTGAACAGAGCCAAAAGCATGGTTTCTTAATTCGTTTATTAATCAGTTCTTGCATCCCTGGATGACTCCATTGGAAACATGACACCCAGAGGCCAGTTGCTGTCCCGAACTCCTAGTTCATTGCATCGCCAGCCAGGTAAGGCTGCTTTATTTCTTTAGTAAAAGGATTTATATGGTTGGACTTCAGAATTGGTAACAATTCATAAGAAGAAAGACATGGATGCACTGTAGTGGGTCCAGTGAAGGGCCGCGAAGTTACTGAGAGGACTGGAGGATCTGGCATATGAGGAGAAGCTGAGAAGAGCTGGGATTGTTTAGCCTGGGAAAGAGAAGGCTTGGGGGAATCTTGTCAATGTATATAAATACCTGATGGGAGGGTAAAAGGCAGCCAGCCTCTTCTTGGTGGTGCTCAGTGAAAAGGCAATAAACACAACAGGAGATACCAGGAATTCTGTTTAAATGTAAGAAAAACGTTTTTACTCTAAGGCTGATTGAATGCTAGAGCTGGTTGTCCACATGGTCTGTGGAGTCTCTGTCCTTGGAGATAATCAGAGCTGACTGGAAACCAAACCTTGAAGATAACCAAAGCAACCTTTTCTACTTGACACTCCCTTGGGTAGGAGGGTTGGAGCAGAAGGTCTCCAGAGGTTCATTCCAGCCTCAGCGTGGTGGGTTGATGCTGACTGGATGCCAGGTGCCCACCAAGCCCTCTTATCACTCCCCTCATCAGCAGGACAATGCAGGGAAAGACAATCGAAAAGGCTCATGGGTTTAGGTGAGGACAGGGAGAGATCACTTGGCAATTTCTGTTACGGGCAAAACAGATTTGACTTGGTGAAACTGGTAATAAGTGAATCAAATCAGAGTAGGGTAATGAGAAATAAAACCAAATCTTAAAACAGCTTCCTCCCATCCCTCCCTTCTTCCCAGGCTTTACCTCCTCGCTCTGAGTGGCACAAGGGAACAGGGAATGGTGCTTGTGGTCAGTTCATCACACATCTCTGCTCCTCCTTCTTCCTCAGGGAAGGACTCTTCACACCCTTCCCCTGCTCCAAGATGGGATCTTTTCCACAGGAGACAATCCTCCACGAACTTCTCCAATATGGGTCCTTCCCGCAGGCTGCAGTTCTTCACAAACTGCCCCAGTGTGGGTCCCTTTCACGGGGTGCAGCACTTCAGGAGCAGACTGCTCCAGCCTGGGTCCCCCATGGGGTCACCAGTCCTGCAGCAAACCTGCCTCAGTGTGGGCTTCTGTCTTCATGGGACCACAGACCTACATGGGCTGCAAGGGCACAGCCTGCCTCACCATGGGCATATTTTCTTTCTTTGACTGTATGTCCAACATCACTTCATTTTCCATTTTCTCTCAAATATTTATCTCTTTGATCTTCAGTATACCTTACTTTCACATCTCAAGAGTTCAGGGAAGATATGTGGTGAATGAAGATACATGCTAGTACAGAGACAGAAACCTTTGGTTCTTCAGCTTTCTTGATCTGTGTAAAACTGATGCATGGAAAATTAAATCTACCTATTGATACAAAGAATTCCAAGGTCCCTGTATGTGTTTGCAGTGACCTTGCCCCCTTATAGTTTGATGATCTTCAGGACTGGGAACGTTCCAAGAAAATTGTTTACCTTGGACACTGAGGTGATGGGGGGAGGAGGGAGCGGAAACAAGCAAAGTGCCATAAACATTTGATCATCTGTTCGTAAACTGGATGGAGTCTGATGGAGATCCTGGGCCTGCTTTTTATTTTGTGGTTGTATATGCTGTTGTGGGTGCCTTTGATGCCTTTGAATCCAGCAGTCCTCAAGTCCAGAAGGAAACGTTAGTGATTTCAATGCTGGCTGAAGCAGTCTTGTTATCAAGAACTGCTGCTGAGGGTTGTACAAGCACTTTTTTCTCCAAATTTGATAACAAAATACTGGGACTGTGTTGTTCCCTCATTATCACTGTTGACAAAGCTCCTGATTTGGCTGTCACTGTCTTGATGCAAACAAAGTTTTTAGATGTCTTTCCAGGCTGTTTGTGATTGATAAGGGGATCAAAGTAGCTACTATCTTCATGCAAATTTTGTACTCTTTGGGCTGTGTGAAGGTCTGTTGTGGTGGAGCTCCCTGTTGTCATAGAGTGTAGCATTTATCATCTTGCAAAGCAGTGTCTCTGTTTTTAGCATGGCTCTAATATTCCTGGGAACACTAGCCACTGCACTGATGTGCGGGAGCATCTGGAGCAGATGCAGTGCTTGGTAGAGCAGACTTGTGGTTGCCTTTTGTTTTAAGGGTTTGGAGATCAGTTTCAAAGAGAGACTGAAGATTTATTGCTGTTCATGCTCATGGTGTGTGTCTACCAGTGAACTCTGGCAACTGAAGGTGTGTCACATATTTGATGCATAATATGCTCACATTCAGCATGGCGTCAGACATATATCTGGAGTGCTGCTGGACTTGAGGAGGAACTGAAATTACAATAGATAGACTTTGTCTTTACATTTATATGTGCCCTACTTGAAAAAATATGGCTTGAGTGTGCACCAGACTTGGTTACCAGGGTGTTTGTATAACTCCAGCATAGCTAAATGTGTGGATTATTAAGTTCCATTGTTGATACTTAACCTCTTTATTTCTAAGTTTTTGGGCCTAATACTTGTTTTTCTTTCATAACTGGTGTTTGTGGGTTTAGTACATGCCTTCTGATGGAAGGAAAATGAAGATAGACAAGAGCAAGTTACTTCATCAGGTTGGTTTGTCTGTTTCTTGTGTGACAGAGCTGGATTTCATGAATACTTCAGTCTCCATGAAAAGATTTCTTTAGAGCTCCTTGATAGACTATAGCAGCCTTAAATATTTTTTCTTTTCAGAAAAGGTTCTCTCTCTCTCTTTCAGTTACAGCATTAACTCGAAGCTTCATGAAGCCATCAGATATATCTGCCCTCCTAGGAACAGGAGGGCAATCTCCACTGATTCCACAAAGTCCTGGACTGTTTGTCAATATGTCAGGGGTAAGATAGAACACCTTTTTCTCTTGTTCCTCTGAAACTTACAAGAAACTACAAGTTTACACCTTGTTTGCACCAAGGACAACCTGTGGGTGATACAAGCTTGCTAGTACTACTCTTGTGGCTTGCTACTAGTATTATTTATTATTGTAGTTTTCTTTGAAATGCCATGAGGAGTTTTAAGGACTTGTTAAATACACCATGTTTGTTAAGCTAGTCCTTAGAGCATCAGCTTATGCCTACAAAAATCCTGACTTTGCTTGTTTACAAATTCATCAAAGACAATTGTTCTATGTCAGCAACTTAAACCTTCCGAATTTTATCTTAGCACGCTCCAGTATTAAGCTTCACTTGGATACTAAAGTTTGGACTTCAAATACCAAGCTCTTGACTTTTCAGATGGTATTATCTTCTGTCTTTGGAAAAACACTGATTAGCAAAGTTATCGGTAGGGACCTCTGAAGGATTTAATCTCTGTTTATTTTTAAATGAACTTGAAACAAGTGAAGATGTCTCTCTGTATGCACATTTTAATTCATTCTCCCCTTTAGTTGTTTCTGTAGTTTTTTACAGCCCATTTGTTTCTTTAAATTATAAGGTTCTGTGGCCTAGTTGATCAGCATGATCATGAAAGGGCACTCTTCCTCTGATTCAGAGCCTCTTGTCATTCTGTAATGTTTTGTGGAGAGGAGTACACTTTAGGTTAGCATTTAGTGCTTTAACTTGAACCCAGTTGTTCTGGGTTCAGCAGTAGCAGTCATTTTTTCTCCTTCTTAGTAGCTGGTGCAGCGCTGTGTTTCTAACTTTGTCTGGGAACAGTACTGATAATACCGATGTTTGTAGCTACTGCTTAGAATGTTTACATTAATCAAGGACTTTCTGAGC
>WYDI02041281.1:0-31246 GCA_009867235.2 Psittacus erithacus
AAAGGAAAAGGAAAAGGAAAAGGAAAAGGAAAAGGAAAAGGAAAAGGAAAAGGAAAAAAGGAAAAGGAAAAGGAAAAAAGGAAAAGGAAAAGGAAAACGAAAACGAAAAGGAAAGGGAAAAGGAAAAGCATACCAGAAAACCTCACACCATTTCTTATCATGACTGTGCTATAACAGAGTCTTCAAATCACAATTTCTCTTGCCCAGATGAGCAGCACACCAATTTGGTATATCAGCTGCTCCTCCCAGTTTTATACCATCTGCTAACTTGCTGAGGCTGTATTCTGTCTCATCATCCAGATCGTTAATGAAGATCTCAACCACACTAGAGCTGTCCAAATTGAAAGCCGTGTAAGGGGTTGGAGACAGGAGCTCCCATACTGATGAAATCAGAGGTGGCTCCTGAGTTAGTAGGCCACTGTGTAGCCCCTGTATTCACTTCTGGTCCATGTGTTGCTCTTTACTAATTTCTCTTAAGAAATGGGGTTGTCTGCACACTGGAGTACTGCTAACACAGCCAGGCTGAACCCATATTCTCGCCTACCTCAACCCAGTAAAAGCAGTACCGGCCTAATCCTGGTCTCCCTGGCTCTTGCACTCAGAAGCATGAATTCTGGCTCTTGGCATCTCTGGTGCACCACTAGACTGAGCATTTCTATGGATATCTCTGTATATTTCTATTATTTCTATACAATTGTATTTCGATTTGTATGTATCTCTATTTTCTCTGTGGATATATATACTTTGGTGCCCAACCCCCCCCCCCCCTTATGTTACTTTCCTTGAGACTGCAGAGGAATGGAAATCTGACTCTAAAAGCTCAAAAAACCTCAGGAAAAAAGAAAAAAAGCCAAAAACAAACCTTACATTTATTACTTTTTAAATTTCAGGGTTTTTTAAATCTCAGGGTTTTAAGTAAGCCTGACTCACAGCTTTTGATCTCTTGGAGCTGGCAGTTTGGGAAGCAAATTTAATTGCAATAAAAGAACAGGTGTCATTCATATTCTTAGCTTTTTTTCTTTCTTTTTTTTTTTTTTTAATCACTGCATAACATACCTATCTTACTGCTACAACACAAAATAGAAACCCTGAGCATGATTTATTCCATGCCATTTTTAAGGACTGTTCCCCTTTTCTGGCCAAATTCTAATTAACAAAGCAATAGCATCGCTGTAAAATTGTGCAATTCCTATTTTAAATGCTTAGTGCACACTGCTGCCCTTTTCTGTCAAAGTATTACTGTATGTTTTGGCACAAAAATATCTGCATTTCTATATATTCTACCAATTTTGCAAAGGTTTTATAAGGCTTAATGAATGGAAAATGCTTTGAAAAGCTGTAGATAAAAGGCAATTTTGAAGGTAGTCATTAGTAGTAAATACCCTCATCAAAATTTCTCTTGCTAATCCTTTATGCTCTAACTGTGAAGGCTGTGCTGACAGCACAAAACTACCATTCCTCCAAGGTTATTCTAATGCTAACTTACAGATGACAACTGTAAGAGTCACTTATAAATGCAATTTCACTGGCATGAATGTCACTCTCTTACCAAATTTGATCAGTTTGAAGTGTGCCACCTTAACATTACGAATCAATAGCAAAAGGAAATTCATAGACTTTCTAATAGTGCACCATTAAAACTAATATTGTGTAACTAGAAATCAACTGCTTCAATTAATGGGAATATATGGCTTCATTTTGTAGGCACAACCTTTACATTTGAAAGTTCAGTGACATATGGGCTCCCACTGGCGCTATAATTATACCATGCTTAAAAGTTATCATCAGTTTAAAATGTGGAGATACTTTTTTTTTTATAATGAACAATCTTGTGCTGTGTAAGAATGTTTGAGTCTTTTCTTCTAGTACCAGTTTCAATGGAACTCATTCATTTAGTTCACAGTTCCTCCAATGGCTGCTACATACCCCTTGGTGTCAGTGTGGGATTTCCAGGCTGACAGCTGTACCTGTGAATTGCAGGTTTACAATGGTCCTCTTTAAAATGGCCTGTAATTGTAAGACAATGATGTACTGTTTTTCATTGGGTCAAGGATACTGTCCTTTACAATGCAGTAATTAAAACTGCACCCCAATAGTCTTCCCCTGCAGGAAGATGATAAGAACAGGAACTTTTAACACAGATCGGAGGCAGAATGAAGCTAATTGGGATAAGTTCTAAATGATTTCAAAAAATGTATGGGTGAGACACTGATGGCAACTTGGGGAAAGCAACCTTCAGAAAAGCAAGATATAAAAAGGCCCCCCAAGCACCTAACTACAGTTGTGGATTACCAAAATTTGCAATATGAAGGTAATTTTCAATAGTCATCTTTGAACACCCAGATGGAAAGCTGCATGAAGGCCATCTCAGGATTTTTGCTTATGATATTGATCTTTCAAGGTCTGTATGGTCCTCTTCCTAAGCAGGCTTGAAGTTACTCAGTCTCCTGTTCTTTTCTATCCTCTTTGCTATTAATTATTTCTTGAGTCCACTGGGCAATTATTCAGCTTCATTTTATTTGTGTCATAGACAGGATTAAAGCAACAAGGCTGAAGGAAGAAAATGTTCCTACAGTGAGACAAAGGAAGGTAAGAAAACACTGTGCTATATGAGAATGTTGTGCAGCCAATTGCAACCACTAGCACAGACTCAATATGGATCCTGCAGAATTTTATCTGATCTTATCCTGCAAGAAGCTAAAGGAATGAAAATGTTCATGACTCATTATTACCATGTGAAATATTTACATGCGCAGTCTGTGTACCTCTGGTTAACTCAGAAGTCCCCCTAGCTATTTCAGCCACATGAATATTTCTCTATTTTCTAGACATTCCTTTTCAATTAAGAAATGTTGCAGTTTGCTCCAATGCACAGATACCTTAACTCCTTACAAGCTTCACGAAGCTCTCTCATTGCTAACTCAAAGTGTTTCCCCAGCCCACACATTTTCCCTCCTGAAAGCACTTGCATTAACCCAGTCCACTCAGCCCCCCCTGAACACTAACCTACATTTCCCCGATGCTCTCCAACCTGCACTGTGCCCGTAGTGCTTCCAGCCTCCCATCCACATCCCTGCTCACACGTCTGCTTTAGCTGGGAGCTGTAAATGCCCTCACACCAGTTGAGCAGAATAGATATCAACTTTTACCAGATTTCACCTGGTATTTCCAAGTAAAATCCTTGAGGACAGTCATTAGGCAGTGTTAATTACGGCAATCAGCCTACCCAGTCTGACCTAGTTATAAATAATTAGCTTATCCCTTTATTTCCAAACCTCTCTCCCTATAAGACTGTATTCTTAAGATTTTTAAACTAGCAAAACTCCCCTCGCAGATTTGCTTTTCAGTTGCAGCAACCTTGACATTAAATGCCTAAGCCCTTAATAAAAACATGGTCAGCCTCTTGCGGACCTAGGGAAGAAGAATGGGCCATTCAAAACTTAAGGAATTACAAAAGTTATTTCTTAAGCTGCTTCACTGGTGTAGGGTACTTAAAGGGATTTTTTCTAAATAGTTATAGGCAACAAAATTCCACTAGCTGCCCATTTGCCTAAAAAAAAATTCTTGAATGCTTCTTTTAAAATCTTGTGTTTTGGATTACGGTAATGCTTATCAGAGCTTTTGTAGCAAAGAAAGTAACCATGGCACAGACGCATAGTTTGCAGCTATGCCCAGTTAGGTCATGTACCAAACCATGCCTTTGCTTACAGTACCCTCTGGCCATTCTGTTCTATATAGTAATGACAATAATGTTAAATTATTTTCTTTTTGTGAAACAATACAATATTTTAATTTCTGCTGTTTTAAGCAGCAGAGATTTGTCTGTAAGATTATATTTACTGATCAACTGTTGTTGAAAGACTGACTCCATATGAAATGGTATTGTTTTCCAAGTTTATGTTTTGTTGCTCTCTTCTTGCGTTTTGACAATGAGCTCCACAAATGTGGGTGGTGTGTGATCTCTTATGAGTAATACACTTTCTGTAATTTATATCCTTGTAGTCTCAAAATATGTCTTGGATAAAAGCCTTTTGTGGAGCTTTCTAGATCCTCCTTCTTGGCCCAAAGAAACACTTTTGCTTGAGTTCCGGTAGATGGTTTTAACTTATGTGCATTCTTCCATGACAAGCACTGACATTCCCCCATTTTTCACTTGCAGCTCTGTTTCCAAGGCCAATAGATAATAGAGTTCACTGTGTAACAGAGCACTTATGGGATTTGGAACTTCCAACTATCATTTCTGGGTTTTGCCCACCCACTCCTGGGAGATGCTGGAGATGTTTGTCCTTTTCAGACTCTATGCCAAGCACAAGTTTATATTGTCATCCACTGATGGACCTTTCCCTCTTACCTTTCACAGTAAAAAGGATGCAAGTAAACCCTGTCAGTGGTATCATTCTACAGTATTTTGAAATAATTCTCATTCCAAGTATTTGTACTTCTTTCTCATTTATGCTAGTGCAAAGTATGCCCAAATGTGTCCACATTTCCTATTTTGAATACTAAGTCAAAGCTTATTAAAGCCAAATTATTTTTTCCCTCCTATGATTCCCAGGTTCTCTGAATCAAATCCTGCTTAGAGTATTCTCCCAAGGCTGTTGTGTGCCTTTTTTTGCAAAAGACATTTGGAAAGTTTAAAGCCACTTTTATTTCTATGTAAGGCATTGACTAGAAGTTAGGTCTGCAAATTACAAAGCTCCCTGCTTGGTCAGAATTTCAACCTGTGTGATGACATTTTACTTAAGAAAAATATTCTAATTACTTCAAGTGGAAACTGATTGTGAGAAGATGACTTGTTTTGTATCATGATATCTAAGCACAGTTTTAGGAGAAGATAAAGTTAACTCAAAACACGTTTTTTCTATTTTCTTATAAAACATGTGATTCTAGACACTTCCAAAAGCAAAGTGCTGGGATAAATGGATGACTGAGAATTGCCAATTCCTGTGTTCTGTTTTAGCTTACATGGAAGAAACGCTTGCAAGCAAAGTTCTTGGAAACTGTTTTGCTACAACAGATATTTTGTGCCAATTATCACAAATAACACACATTTGCAGAACAAACTACTCTAACCAATGTAGCTGAATTTTCCTTGTGCCACTATATTATGATAATTGTTTTGGCTAAATAAGGACTGTACTTTTAGGTGTATTGATGATACTCTTTCCTCAGTGGAGAAGCACAATTTGCTTAACATGGCAAATTATGATGTAAAAGAGTGAATAAACAAAACTCTCATGACAAGAGCCCTCTGTTATGGGTGATAAATTAAACTAAATTTAAAAAAACCCCAACAAAACCTGACATACTTTAAGTTTCATTTCTCCATGGATTCTTATTCTTCCTTTTATTCTAGCCCTTTAACATCACCTATCTTGTCTCTTGTTTTTGCTTGAGTACTACAAAATGATCCTTCACTCTATTACTCCCCTGCAGACGTCTGCATGTCTGCCCTAGAGGAAGCCATGTATCTCAGTTCTCTTTTGCAGGAATTTCTCTATGTTGCTAACCTTTGCCTCACTTGGATAAAGCACTGCTCTTTGGCAGACGTCAGGTGTCTCTTATCTCCCTGGTCCTGGCAGAGGTGTCAGGGTGTCCCAGGGAGCCATTAATCAATGCCCCCCTCTGCCATCAGCTCCTTAGAAGGTCTCTGTGAACCTGGAGTGCTTTTGGAGATATACAGCAAACAGCACAAGAAGCTTTAAACACAAATATCCTTCATAGATCATCTAACCTGATTGATGATAATATTGAGAATTAAATATTTATGCTTTAGAAGCATGGGAAAAATTTGAAATATGTATTTTAAATTTATATGAGAGGAGCAATGTCAACGTATGCAAGACACTTTACATAGTGCACTGGAAAGAGCTCTGTTCTGCAGTAAATGCCATCTTCATTCTTTCATCATATTATTTCATATAAAACAGGCATTCATGATTTTCAAATAATAAAAAGAAACAAAAAAACACAAAAAAGTGTAACAGAGGAAAAAAGTTGTCTCAGGTTTTTTGTCTGTTTAACCATTAGAAATAAAGAAACAATCTGTCATGTTTCATGTTGCTGAAGTACCACTTAAGGCAGATGTTATATATATATATATATCACTAATGAATAATTTGCTATGACAGTACCATCTAGGGCTATGATCTCATGCCCTCCTCTTCCCTCAAGAAATGTAAGTATTCACCATGTCTGATAGCTTGTGGCTGGAAGAAATGGAGAAACTTCCATTAGGAAATCAGTCCTGCTCTCGTCCATCAAAAGGCATTCTCTACACACACAGATGTTGAACATGCTGGAAGAAGCTTTAGCCTCATATGTTTTAAAAAAAATCACATTATCTCATCATAGCATTTGGAATACTAATATACCTGAAGGATTTTAACTAGATAGGCCAATTTGTCTTTTATGAACTCCATTTTGGTACAGATACCATCTTCCATCCTAAACAGGCCAAATACTACTATTATTATTCATTCTATTTACTTTAATGATAGTAAAATAATACCTGTGCAAGGTTAAAGTACGTTTCATTATCCCAGAAGAGTAATGACATTTCTACAATCTAAAATGTGAAGTCCTACATATGTTAGACATGAAAACTGACAGCATAATCTTCTATTCCTTTTCTAAGCAAGAACTTGCATGAGTGAGCATTCTTAGGATTAGTTGCATAGTTCAAAAATGTTCAGGACTTGTTTAGGATTAACAGACTGAACAAGACATTTTTAAATTAAACATCTGGGTTTTGAGGAATGTTTCTTTAATGGGTCATCACAACCTTTTTTCCTTACTGAGTGTTTTTTTCTCAACTGCATTGTACTGAGAAAGTCTTTTCATGTCAGCTAAAATACAAGTGTTTGGCTACCTGATCTACATAAAGCAAACAAAGAAACATTAGAAGATATAAGAATTTTCTTCTGTGCAGGCCAGACTACAATGTTCTACATAAATGTTCTGGGCAGCTGTTCAGAGAGGCTAATTTCACCCAGTATTATCAATTTTGACATGAAATATGAAATGTTTTAATTGCTTCCTTGGGTACACTTAATTTGCTTGCCCACCCATTTCTTGATGTGTCATTAAACTTCTGAAAGAGAGTGCAGGAAACAAAACATCAGAGTCTGAAATGAGCTCTGACAGTATCTGATGGCTCTCTGGGATCTCTGAAAATGAAAAAGATGAATAACACAGCCATAAACTAAGGCATGCTCAGCTGAGAGCATCAGTGCTTTGAACACAGAGCACCCCCTTCTGGTTTGGCTCAAATTGCGTTTCCCTCCCCAACATTTGATCCTATAAAAGAAATTTGAACATACTTTCTGCATAACTGAGAACTAATTTTATAGTTCTTAATAAATTCTCCAGCTCCAAGGGCACTGCAGCAGCTGCTGAGTCTAATTCCCAGTCAATGTGGAGTTCCTCTTTTCCAGCATTCCAGAGGTTGTTTTGGCAGAAGGCTTCAGGCACCCGCTTATCTACAGAGAAAGATCTGCCCATCTGGCATCAACAACAGCTTGTTTTGAGATCCATATCTTTTAAGGAATGGCAAATAGTTGGATCAGCTTAGGCTGTGGCAAGCAGAGCATTATCTGTGTTTTTCTTGACTTTCGTGAGCTCATTTTTTAACTTCAACTTTCTGCCAAGGAAGTCTGGTTTTAATACAGACAGATAGAAAACAAGATAAGCTTAACGACATTCTAACAAGGAGAACAAGGCCAGTTTTATCTTCATGTGGACATTGTTAGGTTCCATATAGTCTTTCAGCAAAGCATTTAAAATTGGATTTTGAGTAAGAATCACATTCAGCTCTTTTATGGGACTGGATCTTGGGTGACTAGAGGTCACTGAGCCACTGTTTGTCTGGAAACCAAACCCCAGGAGTTGGGCAACCCTCTTTGTGTCTGGTTGAGGGATCAATCAGATCAACAAAGGAACTAATTTTTAGACCTGGTGAGGCTAGAGCAAAATGAAGACAAGACAGAATTCAGGACTTTGACAGGCTTAGGAAAACTAAGGTCCAAAGAGATGTACATAAGATCGCATACCACCAGGTGATAAGGACAGGACCAAAAACTGGGGCGTCTACATCCCACTATTCTAGCTCTGCACAGAATTTCTATCATAATATTCTTTCAGGCTGCATTTATCTATAATGCTCCTCCCTATCCAGTAATGTTAGTGTCTGTGCTGAAGTCTATAATTCTCACATGGGTAAAAATTCATGCGGGTTAAAAGCTTGCATTAGAAATACATGGTTTTAAAAGGAAATCACGTGGGAAAAACTCACATTGGCAAAACTTGTGTGGGAAAGAGTTTGGAAGAGCAGTACAATTTTGGCCAACATAGAAAATATAATTGTTTCATAGTTGTTGTTATAATATAAAGCCTAATTATTATTAGGGTTTTGAGTTCAGAGGATGAAATGATGCTTTTTGAAAAAGAACAATGTGTGATTTTTCTGTGTATATTCTGAGTCTTCTACTTACCGAGGAGTCCAAGAGAAAAAAAACAGTAACATTGCGGCTGTTACAGATATGTACATAGTTGTAACATTTGCTACAACTGAATGTTAACTTTTTGAGTTTGTAGATCTGCTTTAAAAAGAACAGTTTGTTTACATGTACTGTAACATTATTGGGCTTTCTATTTTTATGAGAGAAGCGCATAAGCAATCCTCAACGGGTGCACAAAGCTGATAAATGTTTTCCACAAATTATATTCCCTCAGCATTTCTCTTTCTTTTAATTGCACTATTTCTTTTTATTGCACTGATATTTTCCATTAGTTTTTAAATGGAGCAGATGTTTTTCCATCAGTTTGGGATTTTTCCTGCAAAAATATTAACTTGCCTTTTCAATCCTGCATATAATGCTATGGCTGGCAAAACTTTATGAAATAGCTATTCCTTCCTCATGGCACCAGTGTTCTGCCAGCCTGATGTTATATTTCATTCCCAGAAACATATCTGATACTAAAGAATTCCAATGCAATTTGATAATTAAAGGAAATATAAACTGGTATTCTTTAAAAGGAAAAGAAAAAAGTATTGTTTTTGTTTTTTAGACCTTAAGCAATATAAATTAGTGTAGCCCCCCTGATTTTAAGAGAGAAATGTTAACACTTGCTAAGGCTTTAGCTTCTTGAAGGTTTTCTTATAAATGCTTTTGTTGTAATCAGCAGAAGATGAATATTCATGCTACTAACATTTAAAATTGGTTAAAAGTATCTTATACGAAGTGCTTTTATGGACAAATATCAGAAATGCATCCCAACAGCAGCTCTCTTTACCTCCCTAAAATCCAACCTCAAACCAAACCTCAGATTTTTCTATCATTGCTCTTGCCTCCATTTATGTAAAGAAACTCTACTACACATATGCTTCGCCAGTTATTGACAGATGAAAAAAACCAAAATTCTGATAAATTGCTCCATGATAAATTCTTCTTCTGCTTGATTCACACAGAGTCAAGCCTGAAATTTGCAGCAGAAAAGTAGAAAATGTAGTGTACTTAAAAACACTCAGACTCGTTTAAAATCAAGCATGCATTCTCTTCTTAAAGAATTTCTTTCAAAAGGACCATTCTGAATCTACAAATAGCCACTTTGAGGACCTACTTTTCCTTTAAAATTCATGAGTAACTTTAAAATAAAATATTAAAAATATGCCCTTTAAAAAAATGTATCTACGTAATAAAAGAAAGACTGTTAGAGTAGAGCAAGACTAGATCTAAATGATATTACTTGTATAGTTTACTTTATGAAAGATAATGAGGAGATGATTTTGCAAATTTTCTCCACATTCCCCCAAATCACTGTGTTATTAATGGCTTATATTCTGGATGGAGACACTAAAAACTTCAGCGCCTTGAGACACTTTATTTTCTTTCTTGAGTCTTCAACATTCCTCTTACATGCCTCTATGTTATGTTAATCAGAATTGCTTCTACACATTATGATTTTCAATTACACTTCAATTTTCTAAATGCATAAATTGTTATGGCATAATGTAAAACTCCAAAGGTGTGTGAAAATGCTGGGTCAGAAAATTGTATCATAATTAATTGTTTTATAAAATACATTCTTTTTCATTATAGGTATTATGTGTCTAAATACTTGAGGTGAACAGGAGGTCAGGTCATGAAAAACTGCTGAAAACAATCTTTTTAAAAGTTAATGCATTCTAATAAGTGATGATGAGAATAGGAGAGTATTCCAAGCTGCTATTCACAGTTGTTAAACAAGAGAGATAAAGTTCCTATTTAATATTTTATCTCATGTTGCCATACAAAGAAAAAATTCAAAGGCAGAGATGGCAAAAAAGCACAACAGTTTACTTAAGATTTTTAGTGTTCTAAATATATTGCCAACAGGAACAAAGATGAATAATATTTCCATTTTCCTAGAAACATGAACTTAATTTCTTCCGAATGCATAAAGTTTTCTGCCTTGAACCTTTTGTAAATTGCTGTTACTGTGATCTCCATTTTATCGAATGCATACCTGGCTTACTTCAATTTTTGCGTACTAAACTTAAGCCTTTGACAGCTTTTCAGAGTAAACTGCTTAATACACTCAGGGAAAAGTTAATGGGAGTATAATTTTAAATATTGGCTGCATGGAGACCTCATATCAGCCTTCCAGTATCTGAAGGGGGCCTATAAGGATGCCAGAGAAGGAGTCTTTATCAGGGACTGTAGTGATAGAACAAGGGGTAATGCGTTCAAACTGAAACAGGAGAAGTTCAAATTAGATATAAGGAAGAAGTTCTTTACTGTGAGGATGCTGAGGCACTGAAATGGGTTGCCCAAGAAAGTGGCAAATACTTCATCCCTGGTGATATTCAAGGCTGGGTTGGACAGAGCCTTGGGTGATACGGTCTAGTGTGAGGATTGCCTGCCCATGGCATTGGGGCTGGAACTAAATGATTTTTAAGGCCCTTTCCAACCCTAACTATTCTACCATTCTATGAGTTGTCTACATTAAATACACACATATATGATGTATTTGAGTGAAAGGGCTATCATTAAATTTCTATCCATTAGGACAAAATTTATAAATGTGAACTCTATAGGGCTGTTTATGTATATTCAGAAGATTCTAATAATTTTACTGAAATAGATAGACATCTTGAGCTCACATCAAGAAATCTTGATGCAGATTGAGGCCTGTAAGAGCACCTTGTGGTTTAAATTGAGAGGGAAGAAAATAAAGGAGGAACTTGGCAAGGAAAGCAGAAAAGAAGTGTTTAACAGCCAATCTGGATGGATCATCAGCCAAAATAATCTTCTTAGTATTCAAATATTATAAAGCAGCCAGATGTTGGGGCAGAAAAAGATGAAGACTTCAAATGCAGACAAATTTACAGTTGTTTTATTTTTTTACTCCCGGTGTTATAAGGACTTAAAAATGCATATAGTTAATATATTCTTGCATTCTTAATAGCAAGACCTCAGTCTGAAATATGTTATTTCAGAATTGGATGCAGTTTTAAGCCTTACTAAAACCCAGTTTCTTCAAAAAAGAGCATTCATGTAATAGACTGTGTTCCCCAAAACGTATCTGTATTAACAATAATTTCTAAGCACATGGGGAATATCCAGCTCCAATAAAACTCAGTACAGGAATAGCACGTGACTGATTTGATTTCTAGAATGACAATCTGATTAATTTCTAAAGTTTTGGATATAATAATTAGACAAACATATCTGACACCTGTAACGTGAGGATGCATGTGATGAAATCCCAACATTGGCAGAAGGGCCCAGGTATTTTTTTCTTGATCCCTTCTCCTTAAAATCTCTTCTTTAGACCAGAGCCAAAAGATTCACTGGACTCCAGTGTTTCCGTCCTGTAACTGCTAATTATTGATACTTTATCTTTATTTTCTTTTGTTAATATTATGTTACTATACTGATTTAAATTAATACTATACCTTGTTGATTAGTTTGTGCAGCTCTATGAATCAATAATCCTTTTATTGCAAAACTTAATAAGATGCTGGGAAGAATCAATATATTTTGACTAATAAGTTTCTAGCATTATGCATTGCCATAAAAATCTCCATCTTTTGAGAAAAAAAATCTTGATTCCATGGTGGGCAGTGTTTTCTACCAACTATAATTATATGTAAGCCAACCAATTTTAGGTATATAGGACAACCGAAAGTAAGGTTGGTTGTAGATGCTTAATTTCAAGGGTATTATTTTTAGCACCACTAAGGACTAGTGGCATGAAAACAATTAGGATCTTTTGTCAAATTAATTAAATTTTACTAAGTGTAGTAATCTCAGTGGGTTTAGTACACCAGAGGAAATGCTAATTAAAACTTAAATTCTTCCTGGTATAATAAGGATCTCTAGTTCTAGTAGCAAATGAATGTTTTGCATAGTGATAGATATCAGACACAGATTTTTAACTAGATGAGGGTGAACCCTTAAATGATTCAGATCTGCTGTAGGCTCACTTGAGAACACCAATAAGTATGTTACATCTAGGGCAAATCTACCTAAGGAGCATCTTGAAAATTTACCTCTTTCTTCATACAAATGGCATCAGCTTTACAGCAGGGTGCAAATTTAAAACAATTCATATGCAAAAGAAATTTAAATATTTTGAAATATGTGACAAAAGAAAGAAAATACTCCTACCAGCTCTCTTTTCCTGAATACTTTTTCTGGTAACTTACTAAGCGCCGAAGATTTAATGAGATGTGCTGAACTGTGGCAGGTACAAAGAGACTGACTGCCTATTTCACTTTAATATTTTTTTTATTTTGTTAGTGCCATTTGATTTTCAGTGCTTAGCCAATCATTATTTGATCATATTTTTTTGCATCGTCTTCTTCATCATTATCTTCTTGAAAGAAGACATCTCCAATAGCCTAAGGGTTAAAAAGACATAACAGTATATGAAGATTTTGTCTTAATTTTATGTGCTTCTTTTACCTTTTAGTTTATCAAGCAAATTCAGACATGTGTAAGACATTCCTTCAAAATGACAATCATCAATCTGGACCAACCTAGAAAATCCTTTGGCTTGAAATTTTATCACCATTCAAAAAGGTAAGCAAAGAGAATTATGGCCTTTCCACTTCCTGTTGTGAATAGTATTTAACAACTGTTTACACCCTTATCAAGTTTAGGCTGTATATTAGCACGCTACATCCTTATCCGGAGACAGAAAACATGGCTGGTGTGAAGAGTTGTCTCTTCTGAAAGTGTATATGCATAACTTTTCCAGAATAAGATCAGAATCACATTGCATATCTGCTCTGTTGCACTCTAAGTACTGTGAATATTGCTGAAAATCTCCTTGTCAGATGGCTGACTGCTTAAATTCATCTCATGTTTTTAGCTTGTAGTCATTTGGGCAATTAATGTTCATCTCGCAACCATTCAAGGAAAGTGTCAAACTTAGGACAGAGGGATCTGTAAATTACAAGAGATCTGCCTGACTGGGACACAGAAATGCTCCCTGAGAAAAAGAGTGTCTGTGAGAAACTGTGTGCTATGCCCTTGACACCATATCTAAGGGCTGATGCTGCCTCTTTCATTTCTTGTATCTCTTATCCTTATGCTGCTTCTTTCATTTTTTGTGTCTCTTATCCTTATGCCTCTGGGACACTGGGATAAAGGGGGGTTGTTTCTCTGTGAGCAATCAGTGCACAACCCTGTCATGAATTACCTGTGAGCCTTGCAAAGTAAAAGCAGACTACTCAGATTTGGGGAAGGGTGGGGTGCAAAGGGAGAGAGAATTTATGCAGTATGTGGTGTTCCTCTGCTCAATAATGAAACATAATGGTTTATACAGCCTGTAAAAACATGGAGCATGATTGAAGTGTGAGAGATAGAAAGAAACTGAGACTACTTTGGTACCTGTTTATGCAGCTAACTCTCAGTAGTTACTAAGCTGCTTCTGCTAAACCATTACTGGGTCAAGTGCATAAGTCAAAGAGTGACCTTTTGTACCATCTACTTTTCCTTCTTTGTCTATGTACAGAACTGTAACACACCCCTCTTGGAATTTTCTTAAAATTTTTGGAATTCACTCAGAAAAGTTGCAGAGCTCAAACACAACCTACAGAGAACTTTTTCTGGAAGCATTCTCCAATGTCAGAGAGATTGAACAGTACAGGGAGAGCACTCACTTGAACAGATTCAATTTTGTCTGTTCCCATGTGCTCCCAGCCACAAGGAAAATACCAATGGAGCCTCCTGTAGCCACTGAAAAATAATGAACATTTTAGTCTCTCTATTAGTGTGCTACTCAACATACTATCAAATTCACAAAATCTTTGACCTTGAAAGTTTGAGGCAGCTTTCCTTCAGAAATGGAAATACCTTTTAAATTGGTTTGACAGACTGGTGGTTGATTAGCAAATGCAATACATAAGGAAAATGCACAACAGCATCTATATCTACCTTCTATTTTGACAAGTGAAGTGTAAATTATTGATTACAGACCTGTAAACATACTCTTGCATCTTGCAAACCCAACTTACATTTTGAGGTTTTCTGATGGCTCTGTTACTGGTTCTTTTCATCTCAGAAGCTGAAAGAGGCAATGTATATTTTTTCAGTATCAAAGTGTAATATCAGTTAGTTTTATCTGTGATGAACAATCCATAATGAAAGAAAAGGTTTTATAAAACTGGAATTCTGCTCTCAGCATGCAGTACAGTCTTCTCTGCTTCACAGCAAATAATTCCTGTCCACATTCTGAAACAGTAACAAAATCAATAAAAGAAGTATACTTGCTATTGAAAGTCATTTGAAAAGGCAAAGCCAACAGCAAACCTAAAGTGTTAAATTAATCAAAAGCAGATCATAGAGCAAATAATGAATCAAAAAATATATCACCTTGAACTTTTTGAAAAGCCTTCTACTGTACATAGCCATTCTGAATAGAAACGTTATTCAAGCACATTAAAAGAGAGGGGGAGATAGATACCAGTTTTTTTCCACACAACAAGCTGTGACAGGACACCTTGTGTAATTACCAGCCCAACACAAGGTAATTACATCGCATGTCTGACAAGGAATAACTAGCACCAAAGCTTAATGTTCATTTGCGGAGGATGGTTTTGTTTTGGTTCTATTTCAATACAGTCATGTATTTTATAAGTAGGGCTGTTATTATTTGTGCGCTTAATGTTAAACAAAAATTCCAGTGTTTTTCTGATTCGACGTATCAGGCATGCTGTATGTGTTGTGATAATTATGTCAATTTAGTAACGTCAGACGCAGTCCAATTACTGTGACAGTGTAAA
Organism: Psittacus erithacus; assembly: GCA_009867235.2. Lineage (NCBI taxonomy): Eukaryota > Metazoa > Chordata > Aves > Psittaciformes > Psittacidae > Psittacus > Psittacus erithacus. The sequence goes on from WYDI02041281.1 coordinate 15,275, forward strand.
AATGTCCTGTGGAAGAACAGAAAACTTTTTCTTCCTGTGTCCCTAGACTGTACTTAACCCCTGAGAAAACACAGAAGATAATAAGGATCTGCACAAAGAGTACATTCATTTAAACCACAAGTATGCTATGTGCTGTGATGTAGCCATGACTCAGCTCTCATCTCTGAGTTCAGAACAGGCTGAAGTGAATGTGTCATTAAGACAGCTCATTGCAGATTACAGTTAGTGGTTTCCAATATACTTTAATTTTCAGGCAAGTAATAGAGATAGTATGGCACTGACCAGTGCAAATAAGAGCTTGATATAAACAGTTCCTTAGTTGGTCACTGCCTATACTTGTTTCACCTCCAATTTATATTTGCTGAAAAGTGTAGTCTTGCTTCTTTCTTAGAATTGTCATTACAGAATATAAATCTCAAAGGGTATTTTTGTATGGTGAATGACATTTTCTTTATTTTTCTGTTGTTTCCAAGATATCTGCAATACTCTACTATTTTTAATAGTATTCTTTTCAGATTCCAGGCTCAATTTTATGCCCTTCAGATCTCTCCTCCTCCATTCTTACTTTTCCAATTTTTATTATTATCATCATTATTATTATTTCCAATTTATTATAGTTTTTTAAACATTTATGGTGGTTGTGCCATGCTTCAGATAACTGTAGACTAAGTAGGTCTTTCCTTCAGCTGCTAAAAATGAAGCAATGGAGGAAACAAACTAACTGATGGCTCAATCTTTTCTTATATTCTAGGGCATATACGATTTTATTGCAACAAATGGTATGAACCTTGAAATTTCAGCAACAAAGTAGAAGTTTCCAGTTTACTCTCCTGTCTGGAAAAGTTTAGTAAGTATAAAACCTATCTGAGAGGCATCAGATCAATTTTAACTACAGCTTCTGAATTTTCTGATGTGTCTCGTTATTTTAACACTTTGCTGTTTTCTTTTTCCTGTCTTCTGGGATTGGTATATTTGGAAATCAAGTAACAATAGCAGCGTTCAGTGGACAATATTGGAAGGCACAGGAACTGGTACATTCCTAAGAAGTTTCTCTTTGTCTGTTGGTACTAGAATCAAGTTACAATGTCTGAAAACTTACCAGAAGATACTCTTTTAAGAGCGGATATTAAGAGCAGATATGCCCTGCTGTTTTACCATTTGATCATGAACAAAATTTTTATTCTTCCTGACAGGTACAGAAAAATTGTTTTGTGTCTGCAGCTGACAGTTATCTAATTTTAAAACTGGAGATTCCATATTTCCCTGCTATTTTTTGCAGGTTTCTATGTCACACATTCAAATCCACAAAGGTCAAATTAACTCCTCTTTATTCATTATTACAGTAACCACCAAACCAGTGGAGAAATCAAGCAATAGTTGTCTTGGTACAGCTGCACTGAAATTCCCCCTTTTTTGCTTTTGCTTCTTAACTCTCCATACCTAGATAGAACTCAAGAGCTCATTTGCTATAAAAGTGATTCATAATAACAGTAAGATGAAGAGAGCTGTGTTGATGCCTGATCATCTTAATATATTCAGTGTTTGCAAGGATACTAAACTGTCTAATGTACTTATAATCAGACAATAACAACTGCATTTAAATACTTTAGTTTACCTTTGACTACATTTCATGTGTCATTCCAGTTCCATGCTTTTCTGAAAAGAAATTTCAATAATAAATTGACAGGAGCACATCTATAAACTCAACGGAACATAGAGATTAGAAAACCCTGGTATCAGCTCAGTTTTCCAGCCATATTCAGCTAAATGTTTTCTACGAGTAATTGTGGAAGGGATATAGAGAATGGCTTCATTAACAGTCCATTTATGTATTTAAATAGTACAGTTTTTCTGAAGCTATGGTCCAACAGTGGAATTTAGCCAGTAATCATTTGTTAAAACTATTCAAGGGTTTGAGAGAAGCAATCATTTATCTAAGTGAAGACTGCAAAATGTATTTATATACTTCTTCAGGCTCCTAATGGTGTGGAAATTGAAATTTTCACTTTTGCTCCAGCAATTGTATATAATATCTTAGTGATCACCTTCATTGCCTTGTTACGTCTGCTTCTAGAGTGCTTAACTAATACCTCCTGGCCAAGAACCATCAACCCCAGTTCAAAGCAAATTTATGAAGATGTTTGCGTTCTCAAACTCACATGGGAGACATATTTCAGCTGCATTTACCAAATATTCAAAAACAAACCCACAATATCTGCATCTGCTAAAGCCTTAGCAAGATAGTGCCTGAAAACATTTGCATGATAACACAAAGAAAAGGTTCATGACTGAGAGAGTGTTTGCAGGGATAGATGCTGCCAGTTGTAAATGAACTGTGTAGTAAAAGAACATGATTCCCCAACTAATATAGCCATTTGTATTATTAAGTCTCAGAGAGCAGAAGAAATCATCAAACTGGAAGACTGTTAAAGAAATACGCTTGGATGACAAAAATAAGAAAGGTTTTTAAACTATTAAGTGTTCTTCTTTAGGATAAGTATTTATTTTCTTAAAGTCCAAAATACACACATCATCTATTTATATATGCATGGATAAAACTTTTATATGTATTTATCTAATGGCTGTGTAAGTAACTTCTCATAAATTACACAGCCAAGCAATCGTGCTACTAGCTAATATACATTTTGGAAAACTAAATAAATACGTATTTTTAGTGTTTTTAATAAAAAGCAATGTTACAGGCCATTTCCATAAGAAGGGGGAGATAAAATTGTGGTCTCTTGAAAACAGCTATTGATCTATGCTAGCACAGTTAGCAATGAAGATATGTGGCAACTTGGGCAAAAATAGAAATCTCTGCCCCCATGGTTAGATATTTTATATGCAACTAACACATTTATGCAGCAGATAAAATTCAGCTTTATCATACATCATAAACCCTATTCATGTAATTCCTACATCTGTGATATCTCATCTATTTTTGGGAAGACCTAACTGAGTGCATATAAAGGTCAAGGAATTTTCACCTCTAAGTGAGATACGGATTCTTGCATGGTAAATGAGAAAAACAGTCTATGAGAAAAAAAACCCTGGCTAAGTGAGTTAAAATGAAAACCCTATTCTCTTCTGAATTAGATTAATTGATGAGATTATATTTGCAAAGGTAAGTACTGAGGCTAGGACCTGTTCTTTAATCTTCTAGAAGAATGTGATGAGTGGGTGTTAATTACCGTTCTACATGCTCTCTTTCTGCTTGTAAGAGCTTGATAAGTAGAATGTTAACATTTGTTTCCCACTTACATTTTATTGTCTGCCCAGTTTCTGTATTATTCATTTGCTGTGTTATATTTTTAGAACAGAGACATTAGAGAAGAGAAATATTAATAGGTTTTTCTTGTTGCTGGACATCAGCTTAGAAAAAGGCCAATATTTTTTTCAACAGCATTTTATGTTATGTAATGAAATGTAACTATAATGATAATTTTTTTTATAATGTAAATATTTCAACTACCAGAATTAAGGTTCCTCCTTTAGTTTATATATAATGTCAGTTTTTGTCACAAATAAAATCAGACTGAATAACAGGGGGCATATAGACATATATATATGTATATAATATAGTTTACAGCTAAACAGGGAATAAACCTCAGCTTCATAGTTTGGATTTGTGCCTAATCATCAGTGAAGAAATAGGAAAAAGGCTGTTTCCCCAAGACAGTGATACTTTACTAACGTAAGCATAAAGTGCCAACATACATGCACATGTGTGCACACATGCACGCAGTCAAAATTAGTTACTGTTTTTAAGCTGTTTTCAAACATGGATAAAATATTTAATTGAAAAGTTCATTACCAGTTCCAACAGATTTTTGCCATCTTTTAACTAACTTAATTTCTAAACACTTATACTTAGTTAAATACAGGGACAAAATAATAAAATACAATTACTTGCAAAATGGATTTAACATCCAGCTGGTTTACTGCTGTACAAAATTATTTTATACCATAATCTCTTTGATTTTTGTATTGCTCAGAAAGAACAAAGAAAGCCAGGGTTCATTGCAAGAATTAATTTTACTCAAGGAGAAGTGATTTCAACTGCCAAAGTTGGAAGCAGAAAGTATTATGGACAATATAAATTAAGGATTTCAATAGTAGAATTTTAAAGGCAAATAGACACCTAATGATATGCGCTTGCAGTTTCTGAATTACTCACTCTCACTGACTTAAAAAAAAATGAAGCACTTAAATGAGCATCAGATATATACAATCTGATTCACATAACAATTTGTGCATCATCAAAGCAGAATAGGACCCAGTCACACATTATGAGTAGCTGAGAGTAAGGAAGGACTCCCTGACAGGGATACTCTACTCCTCACTGACCTTATCTCCATTTTACAATCCAGTGTCCTCTTCTATGTCCACCCTAGGGAGAGTAAAATCATATTGTTGATATAAAAGGGTGTCGTGGTTTAAGCCTAGTCAGCCGCTCAGTCTCTTTCACACTCCTTACTCTTCCTCCCCCTGGCTCCTGGAGGGATGGGGAGAAGAACTGAAAGAATGTAACTCTCATGGGTTGAGATAAGAACAGTCCAGCAACTAAGGTATAACACAAACCACTGCTGCTACCACCAATAATAATAATGATAAGGGAAATAACAAGGGAAGAGAATACAGCTGCTAACCACCCACTGACCAATACCCAGCCTAACCAAGCAGTGATCTAACCCTTCCAGTAACTGCCCCCAGTTTATACAGTGAGCATGATGTGCTGTAGTATGGAATACTTCCTTGGTCAGTTTGGATCAGGTGTCCTGTCTTTGCTTCCTCCTGGAGTTCCCCTCCTCCCTGGCAGAGCATGAGACTCAGGAGGTCCTTGGTCAGACATAAACACTACTAAGCAGCAGCTAGAAATATTGGTGTTATCAGCACTATTCCCAGACTAAAAGTCAAAAACACAGCACTGCACCATGCTGTGCATGACTTCTACTGCTGAGCCCAGGACAAAGGGTTTATTTTACCCACTTCCCACATTTTCAAATATAAAGAAAATGTTGGGGTTTTCTATCTGTACAGATTGATATACACAGTTCACAGGAGGGAGGAACGGAAATATAGCTGAGATTAAATGAAATAAGGAAGGTAGGAAATAAACCTCCTTTCATCTTGAAATTGTATTCCAGTTTCCCCTTCAGGACACCTGTAAGTGTGTCCCACTCAACCTCTTCCCACTGGTTCTCCGCACTGGCCTTTCTCAGCATTGCAGGCAGGATAATAGTGCATGCAGTGGTGCAGCACAAGGTCATCTGTGTTGGCTTGAATTGCTCTGGGAGCGTAGCTGTCATACCATTAGGTCAAACACCTGCAAAGTCATTCCACAGTCAGCAGAACAAGCAGAGGGTTAGCTCTAATTCAGTTTTCATTTAATACTTTTTCTAGGATATAACTTACTCCATGCATACACCTTCCAGGGCTTCTATGGTGCAGTATCTAGAGCAGTTGAGGTATGAACTGTTTTCCAAGATTTTGACTGCACCATTCCCATAGTGCTTTTGCTTGATGGTGAGGGCCTTGTGGCTTTTCTGAAAAGGGCTGGAATGGAGTCAAAATGGGTAATAACTTGTGTAGCCTCAGAGCACTGCTGGAGCCATGAAGTATTAACAAACAGAATTAACATTTACAGGTTAAAGATCCTTTTGGTTGGTGGTTATTTTTCAGCATTAAATATAATTTACAGCTGGCTGATTTATGTGCATTGAGTCATTTAAAATATTAAACAGCACCTAGTAGCTGCTTCATAGCTGCTGAACAGCTTCAAGTCTTCCTCTCAGCTCCTTGTCTCATCCTTTTTAAACAAAGGGAGCATTAATAAACTGCTCTGTGTAGAAAAAGAAAGAACTGAGTGCTTGCAGCCTCATTTCAGAGGTAATAGACTTAATAATGAACAAATGACACTGAATAGTTTCAGGCTATTATTTTTAGTAATGTATGTGCCTTGCTATAGCTCTGTAAGTGGCAAGCCCAGCTCAAGAAAAACATTCCATGGTTATTCACACCACAATCTATTTTGCGATACTTTTCTGTAAAGAGATCCAGATGAAAGCTTCCAAAGGATTAAATGCCAAGGTCAGAGCCAGTTATTACTTAAGACAATATTGTTGAAATTGATGAGAACTGGTGTAGGAGTGGGGGGAGGAACTGCAGCAGTAATCTCTCAGGCTTTTACTCCATATCTGTCTTTAAAAGGGAGATACACTCGCTTAGCATTTTGTCTATTGCGGGGGAGTGGAGAGAGACATATGGTGGTGGGTTTTTGGGGTGGTGTTGTTATATCAAGTTTTCTTATAAACCTAAAATTTTGGTAGACCATATAGGAAATTTAAAAATGATCAAATATTTCAAAGGAACTTGGGGGAAGTACTGAGTGAATTTTAAAACACATCCTGGGATCTGCATAAGGATTTAAAGCACCTGTTTGAAACCAAACTAAATATAGAGATTTTTCAGTTCAACGCCAAGTCAGACTATGCTGGCAGTTCAGTCTGGGTTCTCTTTGAGCTTTCAATTTTCTTTGAAGCTGAAACCCTAAGCAAAACCCAGGAGATGCAAACATATGCAGACAGTTTTCCCCTGAAGTGCTAGCTGACCTGTGAACCAAAATGCAATTGAACTCTAATCTATTTAAAATCCACCAGGCAAACACTTAGCTCAGAACAATTTTGTATGCATTTACTTACATAAAAGGATGATAAAATGGTAGTACAGCATCCAGCTACACAAAAGCATATTCAGAGAACAATGAGAAAGTCTCTGTGCTCTATACAGTACACTTTGATAGAAGGTGTCACATAATCTTCTTGAACATCTCTACAAGCTGTGATTTCATCTGCCAGCTGTCTCTGAAAACCAGGACATGCCCAAATCACTGTGCTGTCCACCTCCATTCCTTGTACTTCTCTAAGGTGACTCAATTTTAAAGAAATCTTGGGTAAGGGGCATGATGACCATATTCCTCCTGCTCTTAGCTTCCAGATCCCTGACTTCTGTGGTGATACCTCAGCTATATGCATGACCAAAAATGCTGTAATGCTGTCAAAGCTCTCCTTAGAAAACAAAAATAATGAAAGCCAGATATAGATAGCTTGATTACTAGCCACATGCATGACGAAGCTAACATCTTTAACTCATAGATGGCAGAATACTAAAACTATACAAGGCAGTACTCCTGTCAGGAAGAGGGGGAGGACCATCAGTCAAGAACCTGCGTCTCACACCAAAGGGGACATATGGCTAATGACTCTTCAATTCAGACAAATAAACAGGTGGGTGTGCAAACCATCAGTGTGATTAACCACTTATGGACTATGTTTTTGTTGTATCTGTATAGAATATCCACTTATTAGCAATGATTCCTAGTGTTCTTTGCTACTTGGTCCTCCATGGTCCATGTAGCAGCTCTTGTAGGAAAGGTAACCCATCACTGAGAAGTATTCAGATGCATTAAACAGCTAAAGAAAAGTTTATTTTGTGATGTAAACAGCTGCAGCTATGGAAATAGGCAACCTCCACAAGTACCTGGAAAGCGAGGAAAGGCTAGAGCCAAAAGTAAAGATAACTGTTCTCTGCAAGACAAATCCCAGTGCCTGAGCTGGGAAACAAAAGTAATACTGGGTCTCCAGATTGAAGCAGCAGAACAATGACCGTGGCAAGAGAGAGAGCAGACATGCCCAGTGTAGGACTTCTGAGAAATGAGCTAAGCCTTAAGGTTACTATATTACTGTCACTACTTAGCAATCAGTGCAACTGAGAAGATCACACTGTGGAAACCACCTTGTCCTCCATTACCAGTACTCAGATGAAATCTGCTTTCAGTGCTACGGTTTGCGCTACACTTCTGATGAAAGGTCTGCAACCTTAAGTACTGCTACAAAGTGAAATTCATTACAATCATAATTACCATTCCTGTGTTAACAAATGGGCAGCTGAGATTATGAGGCTGTTATTTGTTCAAGGTCACACAGGAAATCTATGACAGAACCCTGATTCAAGCCCATGTCTCCTGAGCAGAAAACCAAATGCTTTAACAGCAAAGCTGTTCTTTTTTCCTTGACTAGCCCCGCTGGCACTTCTCTTGCTGAGTGCAGCAGGTAGGGGCTGACATTCCAAGTCCTTTCAATTGATATTATTAGCATATAACAACAAAGACACATGCAGAGGAATATTGGCAGCCAAAGGGATAAGTGATGGTTGTAAGATAAAGTGTTTGTGTTTCTAGCCATCTGTTTGCAAATAATCCAAATTATTATTTTTAGGAGTGCTGATTCTCTCATAGCTATATTTCTGGTGTAGGGTAGTTCTCTTCTAGTAGTGGATGGCTGAGAAAAAACATTTGCTTCTGGTAGAAAACAGCAACACAAAACTTTATATAGTCCTAATGTGTCCTGCTGATAAAATATAAGAGCTTTGCATTCACAAGTTTCTTAATAAACCTAACCATAAAATCTGGATAACAAAAAATAACAGTACATTAAGAGAGCACAGGTGCAGCTGACATATACAGGATCTTAGTATGCAGAAGCTTTTGCTTTCTAAGTTTCGAATAACTCCTACTGGAATTACTGCAAAAGAAAAATGGCTCTCATAAGCAGTATCATTTTCCCTCCATATGCAAGGTACCTTGCACTGCTTTGCTTTCTCTAACACTTGCACAAACAACAGCTTAATTCCTACCAAAACTAAATGCTTGAGTGTCCAAGCAGCATTAACAGATACTAGTCATGTATCCTCATGGTGCTATGGGAAAACAACAATAGTTGCAAGAAAATGCCCGACTAGAGCAAGGAGGGATTGGCTACTCAGAAGAAAGTACTAGGCATGTACATGTACAAAAAGATGAAGCCTCTCTTTTTCAGACACATAGAGCATCTTTCTTACTTGCAGGTAAAAAGAAAATCAGAAGGCAGCTCCTGTCTACCCAGAGGAGCAAGTCAGTCAATGAGGACAGTTTGTAACTGAGGACCAAATCAGCAGTAAGAAGGGATGTCTTTAGTCACTGACTTTTGTTAGGAACTTTTTGTAAAACAAAACTCAGAAAGACCAACTTTTTCTTTTAATAGCACAGGTGTCCTCTGTGGAAGATATTTAGCATTCCTTCGCAGTTGCATAAACTTTGGTCAACTATTTCCTTCCATTAGGCTAAGGTACACTCTACATGTAATAAGTCTATACAGTTTTTGGCAAAACAAGTTACATGTTCTGATTTATTGTCTGCTTTGGCTCAAGCCAACAGGACTATACATTAATGGGGAAAAAAAAATCCATGCTGTCTCTATATTTATAACTTTGTCATTTAAACATTTGGCAGCCTTTCAGCTGCTCCGTATGTTCAGTGTATTAAGATTTACCATAAAAGGAACTAAGAAGCAAAGTCCAAAGAAAGCTGATATTGTATGATTTAAAAGTCTGGCAGTAAAAATAATAATCAAGGAAAATTTTCAATAACAGTCATTGTACCTCTGCTACTTCAAAGGCCTTGTAATGAAACACTGCCACCCTTAAAAATTACTGGCAGACTGTCTTCAGACAGGATGACTTAGAATATACACATCAAAGCTACTGTTAACCTTGTGTTTAACATAAATAGAAAAACTATTTTTCAGAAGGTGACATTGGAAGGAAACAGAATTTAGAAACTATGAGAATCATACACTATTTGAGGGGCAGTATGAAACACAAAGAACTTTTGGAAGAAGTTTGGAAATGGATAACAATGGGTCCTCCACAGTCATAATGTGATAATTTTTTACTTATTGGAATATTATGTGTAAATATAAGTTAAATTTAGCAAATTCTCATTATAAATACTCTGTTAAGCATACTTCCATGCACATTTATCCAATTGATACGCCAGCTCTTGTCTGCAAATAGGATACTTTTTCTTCAAAACTCTTTTCTTTAAGAAGAATTCATAGCAAATACCCTGCTAGGACAAATAATATGAAGAAACTACTGGGGCTGAAATTTAATTTCCCATCCTTCAGATTTGGTAAGCTTTGCAGATTTAGAAGTTTGTGATTGTTACTTAGAAGTTGAATCTTTGTGTTTGTGCTTTGAGATGCAAGATATTTCTTTACCATCAGGTAATTCTGCTATTTTAATATCACAAGGATTCCTTTTGAAATATATCCCAACTACAGAAAAGAAGCACCTGCACAACCCCCATTTCTACAGTAGCATCTCCCCAAAGCCCCATAGAACTTCTTGAGAACTAGGACATTCATCTGTGAAGAACAAATCAGAAATGTTTCCTTTATGAACTTTTCTACTTTAAGACTGGTATCAAAAGTGATTCCAGAATCAGGTGAAAACTCACAACTTAGTTGCCATTAAACATCATCAGTGGCTACATGCAATATTAATAATCATTAGCAAACAGAGTTGCTAATCTTGTGCTGGGGGGTGAATGGAGAGGAGGTATAATTAAAAAAAAGGAAAATCTATAACTTTTTTGAACTCAGTAATTTTTCCTCACTGTGAAATCTTTGAATTGTTTCCCATTATTTTCTATTATTACTACAGTGTGACAAGTTGAAATGCTGAGTTGACCTAGCATCCTAGACAAGAGCTATCCAAATTTTTGCATTTAATATCTGACCATTTCTCATGTCATTGTCCTTTCTTGTGCTACCTGATGTGTCATTTCTCTGCATATATTATCTCACATTGCCAACCCATGTAAGGTAACTGAGGAGTTTTCCCAAATAAGATGTGTTATAGTCATATTTAGGTAACATAATCATGAAACAGAGGCAATCAACCACCACTCACTGTCAAAAGAAAAATCATATTTTACATTAACAATAATAAATTCCTGAAGTTAAATACTGATAACAATGAATGGCGAATCAATAAAACTTCTGGCATACTGCAAAATTCTGCAACCCAAGACATCCAGAAATAGCTATCCAGCTCTAACAAGCAACTGATTCAAACAATTCCAGTTGCCTTGTAATCTATTGCCTTCTTTGTTTTTCAATATTATTTTTCCGTGTGAAATGTTTAATTATCCTTCAGCATAATCTAGACTATCCTTTTTGCTCAGTCAGCAGCTTGTTGAGTGATCTTCTGTGAGTTTCTTCTGAATTATAGTCTTAAGTGACTTATGTGCAAAAAAAGAAAAAGAAAAAAAAAAACCTGCCTTATTTTCAACTTTTCACACTGGAATTCATCCAGTTTCTATGAATCAAAGAATTCATATTTTTGTTGAATTTGCACATATTTTTTCAGTGTAATTTTGGAATCGTATTTAATGAATAAATTGTATTTGATTAGAAAATCATCACCATCATCTTCTAATCATGAAATACATGAGGCAGAAGTATGGAACAGGAAAACAGCACTGATTTAGGATCTACATTCAAACAACACAGCACATTTTCAGCTTTTTCTGTTAATGGATGTGAAAAAGAAAATCTATCCTTCTTTATTCATGCATCCTTAGTAAATATCACTGCAAAAGTTTATTATGTGATATGTTATAGAATCATAGAATAGTTTGGGTTTGAAGGCACCTCCAAAGATCACCTAGTCTAACCCCCCTGCAATGAGCAGAGATAAGTTTACCTATATCAGCTTGCTCAATGAACCACATTTCATCTCAGCATGTGAACAGATATTAGTACATATGGATGTGATTAATTACTTAAAAGGAAACACTTAAAAATTTAAGCAAATTGAATCTGTTCTAACAAATCACTGGAGCACCAGATAAAGCAGAGCTGACAGATCAGAAACATTATTAATACTTATGTGCAATTCATTATTCCTTGGCATGCCAAAAAATGTTTTAAATTGTTGCTTTAAATACCTGTATAGCTTGAAATTCAAAGCAATTTGTCAATGAAACATTAAATTTTTGGTGCTCTGATTACCTGTGTGCTCAATAAATAAATAAATTAATACACCTTGATGTTAAATGCTTATCAGTCTTAGGTTTTTTTGAGAGAATGATTTGTTAGTACAGTAGAGATGAAAGGTGGAAAATAACAAAAAAAAACTGAGCAAAAATGCTTAATTAATGAAATAAATGCACAAAACAGTTTTAGTAACTAGTAGAAATTCAGTGGTTTGCCATATTATTTCTGTGAGTCACAGTCTTTCTCAGCTAGATCCAGGAAATTTTTAAAAGAGGTAACATAAAATAATTCATGAGTTTGTACTTTTTATGAAGGCATAAGAATATGTCTGCACTTTCAGAATGCCTGCTATTTGCTTTGTGTAATTAATATGAATACTTTCCAAAAGCTACTGATTTTCAAACTAATGCCTTATTGTCCATTTAAAAAAAAATAACATTAAGCTGCATCAGGAACAAATTGTATATACATTCCTTTGTTCAACTTGTATGTGGACGCATTTGTATTTCATTTATAAATTTATCTGTATTTCATTTAGCTGTTGCTTACACTTTGTTTAAGGACTTTTTGTGTGTGGACAATTACTGGTTGTGTATTCAACAAAACTGAAGAGGAATATTGTTACTGTGAAAGAATAAACTGCATAGCATTAATAAAGAACTGTAAAAGAGATGTAAAATTTATTATTGAAGTAAGATGCGAAACATGATTTCCTTAAATTATTTCCTGAAAATATCAGGGAAGTGACATCTACATAGTAGTATCTGTATTTCCAAAAGAGCAGGAGTAATCTTTAAAATAATACAGCAAATTGTACCAGCCAGGCCAAGTTCTACACTCAGAAAAGTGCAAACTCTTACTACTTCTTCTCCTGTAAATTATGGTTTTGGCATGGGAGAACTTAAAGTAATTAAATAAGCTGATTATGACTACAAAGATGGCATTGCTGGCATAAAAGCTCCCTTTTAATATGATTAATAGTCAAAACAGTGCTACCATATAATAACATGCATATAGTAGAAGTGGCATATGTATGAATGCGGCATGTCTGGGGAGTTCCACAACGCCTGTGTGTGTCCATAGGTGGCCTGCATGCATACTGTGTTCATATACTGCTCTTTCCATTCATGCAACCCTGTATTTCATCCCTATGCTGGTTTGTTTGTTAAACAACTTCTAAACAGTAATGTACTCTAATACTTTCATACTGTATTTGTGAAATACCATGAGGCTCCAAAGCAGAAAGACTGTGAGAGTTTGCTTTCAAAAATGGTAATAGACTATGTTTGATTCTTAATGGAAGTAAACATTGAAAAATGCATACCTTCATTAAAAGACAACTAATTATAAGATTAACATGATGTATACAACCATGCAGAAACATCAGATCTTGCTACATTGACAGAACAGCCGAAGATTTCAGATGACTCTGCAAATATAAGTAAATGTTAAGAGTACATGACTTTCCCTCTGTGCAATCTGGACAAAACTTTTCCCTCAAGTTATATACTTACTAGCATGGAATTATTAATATAGATTGTTAGAATGGGAAGGAAATGTTTCACCACTGTTTTAACAGCCCAGTTTTGCTTTCTGTAAACAAAGATCCAGGGTCTCCCTACTCAATTTTGCTAGACAATATTTGCTAGGCATATGCGAAACTTGCTTACACAAAGAGCCCCCTAAATTTGGATTTGATAGTTAAATGAGCAATAAAAAATTTCATGAGTACAGATTGTTGTTGTAATATCAGCTCCAGAGCAATAAATTACTACTACCATGAATAAAACACAAGTGAATGATAAATAGCCTAAAAGAACTTGAAAAAGCATCTGATAGGGTGGTGTATTCTGTTTTTTCCCTCAGTACTTCAATCAAAAGTATTATTTGTTCAGACGTCAAAAGCTGAGGACCACACCGTGATTTGAATTTGTGTGATAAAATAGAAAAATGTTGGATAGCCACACTGCTGTCATTGATACCATGGGCAGAGTAGATCAGAAGGTAGGAAACTACTGCCTTCATGATACCTTCACTAGTGCTCTACAATCAATTTTTACAAAATGGGTAATTCTTTTCTATCTCCCCTTCTTCAAACTGACTTCACAGCAATAACACATATTAGTATGTACTTTTAAAAGAACTTTATTTCTTGGAGGTTTTTGTATGGTTGCTTGAAGATAATTTAAATTGGCTCTTACTCACAGGCTCTTAAATGTAATCAATGTCTACTAACATCATGGACTATTAATCAAAGAGGGGTGACATATTCTTATTTGACCTTTAACAGCAAATCCTCTTTGTGATGACACTTTACTGCTTAACATCATCATTTTGTTCCAACATTATTTGTCTTTGGAGAAACTACAGGACCATGGAAATCAATGACATAAAGGACAATTTCATCCTTGAAGTATGGGCTTGAGATTATGCAATAGAAGGCTGCAATGATTGCAGGTTCATAAGCAGCGAAAATGCATTTATGTTTTAACCCAACAAATACATTAACATCTGAGCAGCTATTTCTGATCATCCATTTTTGACTGACCCTTACACTTATGACTTCAGTGTGTTTCCTGGAGGGTCTCATGACATTTATGCATTTTCTACACTATTTTCACCAACAGAAAGGAAAAATGTTTAAAAATGCAAGACAAGCAGAATTTGACTATGTTTTACACAGTGTTTATATATGTAAAAATTAGGTGTGCCTTTTATTAACACAAGAACATAATTTCAAAGCGTCTAATTCTGTAATTGAGCTTGAAGAAAGGATATAATGTTTGGATAACTTAAAATCATTAAATTTCAGCATGTAATTATCTTGTAGATTTAGGGCCCATATAGTTCTGAAACTGTGCATTTGAGCAGTTGGGGCATATTGCTCTGCAAATACATAGAATAAAGAAGAAATGTTTTCTTCCCCATGCATAAAAGCCATAATAGCTAGTCTTTTACTTTGCTTAATGATTTAAGTAGTAATTATACAAGCCGTTAAGCCAATACGCACTGGTTGACAGAGCTCCTGTTTTATTTGTTATAACAAGTCTAAACAACCTCTTAAAGCTAAAGATATATCACCTTGAATTGTACTTACCAGCTAAGTATAATGCAATATATTATATCTCACCCTATATTATGGGCAATGTTTACATTCCATTAAATTCTGTTCTTTAATTTTCATAGTGCTACAAGGTATTAACTTCTGAACTGCGATACTTCTGGTCTTCGCTGCTGCTGAAGCAAACAGGAGCATGACCATGCAGGGTAAACTTTTTTTTCATCTGAAGTACATAAATGAAATCTGAGCAACTAGATTACCACTTGGCTATGCTCTGCTGGAGAAATATGAACTGAAAAAAGAGTAAAATAAGTCAAGTCATGAAAGAATCACACTGTTTACACCGAATAGTGCCTTAATCATGCAAATCTACAACCACATTATATAGAATTTTACAATGATTCATACGCTATGCAAGCTTGCTAGGGTACAAACATAATATATTTCATTTCCACAGTGTAACTGGAATTACTTTTTCTATGCGACAGTTTCGCTCAAATATCTGTTATGACTTCTTAGTTATTTAAGAAATTTTGACCTTATTGGGAACTTTGGAAGCTCTTTGGAAGAGAAAAAAATGTCAATAATGCTGTATTGGTACCACAACAGAGCAATTAATATTCATGTGATAATGACACACCGTTTACACAAAACTTTTTGCAGAGCATGCAACACCTGATGAATTTTAGCAGTAAACACTGTGACTAGGGATACTATGCATTGCAACATATGAGAGAGAAAAGGTTAAGCTGAGGAAATGAAAATCTCCATTGATTCTTCCTGTAAGAGTGCTGTGGCAAGGAGAGAAGATTGGTCTGCTCTATCTACACCAGGTCCTGTTCACTGTCCTAGGGATACATCTATAGCAGTTACTCATTTGTTACTGGAGGGAAGGAATGCCATCCAGAAGGACCTTGATATACTTGTGAGGTGGGCTGATGCCAACCTGATGAATTTTAACCATGCCAAGTGCAAGGTCCTACACCTGGGTCAGAGCAATCCCAGGCACAGCTACAGGTTGGGCAGAGAAGA
>WYDI02041282.1:0-28731 GCA_009867235.2 Psittacus erithacus
GGCAAAGAAGTCATTTAGGACCTCATCCTTCTCCAAATCCAGGGTAGCCAGTTCTCCCGATAGCTTTTGGAGAGGGCTCGCGTTGTCTCTAGTCTGTCTTTTATTTGCAAGCTACCTAAAGAATCCCTTCCTGTTATCTTTCACATCCCTAGTCAAGTTTAATTCTAACTGGGCCTTAGCTTTCCTAACCTTGTCCCTAGCTTCCCGGACAACACCCCTGTATTCTTCCCAGGCTGCCTGTCCTTGCTTCCACCTTTTATAAGCCCCTTTTTTCCTTCGAATTTTCCTCATCAGCTCCTTATCCATCCAAGGAGGTCTCCTGGCCCTCCTGCTGCACTTCCTTCTAGTCAGGACACAACATTCCTGAGCTTGTAGCAGGTGATCCTTGAATATCAACCAACAGTCTTGGTCTCCCTTGCCCTCTAGGGCTACATCCCATGGGACCTTACTAAGCAGGTTCCTGAAGGGGCCAAAGTCTGCTCTCTTGAAGTCCAGGGCAGTGAGCTTGCTGCACGCTCTTCTTACTGCTCTGAGGAGCTTGAACTCAGCCATCTCATTATAGCTACAACCACGGCTGCCCTGGAGCGTCACATTTCCAACTAGCCCTTCCCTATTGGTCAAGCATGGCACCACTCCTTGTCGGCTCCTCTATTACTTGCAGAAGGAAGTTGTCTTCCACACAATCGAGGACCCTCGTGGATTGCTTGTGGTGGGTTGTACCATCCCTCCAACAGATATCCGAGTGATTGAAGTCCTCCATGAGGACAAGGACCTGCAAGCATGAGGCTTCTTCTATTTGTCTATAGACTGCTTCATCCACAGAGTCCTCTTGTCTATAGCAGTAGTGTCTCCCATCACTGTTCTTTTAACCCTGATCCACAAACTGTCTGTTAACTACTCGTCTGTCCCCAAACAGAGTTCTATACTCTCTAGCTTATCACTAACATAAAAAGCAACTCCCCCTCCCCGCCTGTAACCTTCCATTCCAACGCTCCAGTCGTAGGAGCCATCCCACCATATTTCTTTGATATATCAGTAGAGCAATTCTGTTCTTCCTGTGACAACTTCAAGTGCATATGGCTAGCAATATATAGTCTTCTCTCTCAGTAGGTACCTTCTGAAAACATTCCTTCTGTATCTTTACCTTTATTATGAGTCTATTAGAATATTAATTTTTTTTTTTTTTTTTTTTTGGCAAGATAGTGATTGTACTGAGTTGTCCCTACAGAAATAGGAGATAACATTATGCTTGTTTCATTACAAAGACGAAAAATAAAATTCTCCTTTCATTGCAGATTATCAAGACACTCTGAGATGCTAGGAGAAGGAAAATAACTTAAAGTAGCTCACTAGTCTTTTATCAGAAGAAAAAGACAGTGTGTTTGAAGGCTGCAGTTTGGCATATCAGTTTAATGAGCCAGTGTGGTAAATTAGGTCAGAAAGGACAGGAAATCTTATGATGTTTACATGAGCATATATCAATTTTCTTTGTCTTTATGTTGACTAATACTAACCATACTTTGAAAATATATATATAGAAATAAATTTGCAGGACACTCAGGCATCCTCTTCCAGACAGCAGTATGTTATTCTGTAGAGAATCTGGTAAAGAAAGTGCAAAGAGCATGAATATTAGCTGCATGTTTTTAACAGTGAAATATGCAAATTTTTGTGAAACATGTGCTTTCTATTAACCTGGAGTTCAGCTTACTTATGCAGTCTGCAATTTTAAATTATGCCATACAGTCATTAATACCTGGCAATCACTATTAATTTACGCATAAACTTTTCTATTCTTTCTCTAACTTTCAACTTCCACACTTCCAGTAGCAGCAATTAAATAACCAGCAATGAAAACAAGTATTCTATCCCTGAACTGACACAACTGCCTCAGTATTTTCTTTCTTATCTACTAACAGTATCATGAAGGGAATTTAAACCTATGGATAATGAGTCATACTTCTTTTAGATGACATATAGTTTAGTTCATACTTACTCTAATCCTGTGGCTAATTACACCTATCTCTTACCAAATAGAACATCTATCATTATAATATAAAAGCATCTGAATTTTTAAAATTGTATGCACCATTATAATTCAGTTTTTATTATCGTCCCATTGTTTTGATGGCTTTCAATGAAGGTTAAATGGCATACAGGGCTGTAATCTGGAGAATCAAACAAATTTCAGAAGAAATAGCTTACAACATATCAGTAAGACTGCTAAAATTACAACACATACGTGTAAATGCATTACATATGCATATATTCTCCAAATGAACTTCTGCTGTGCATTTTTGTAACTTCTTTTTCAATGATCATTATTCAATGATCCCAGAACAAGAATAAATTATATGCTGAGGTTGTCACAAAGGAACATCTGGACAATATTATCTGTCAGAAAAGCATAATCTAAAAGGCTGTTAAAGGAAAATAGGAATCTTGTCTTGGAAAAGCAGCCAGGTGTAGTGCAGTCACACAATTTAGTTGCTGCTATGATTGGCAATATGGGTGTAGCTGACAATAGATGGTGTATGCAAGTCTGCAATGAAAATCATAGAAAATGAAAATCAGAATCCAGGATGCGGGATTTGGTGCAATATTCTGTATAGCTACATCTCAGTATAATATTTTTATCACATCAAAGTCTACAACCATCATCTGATCTAATGTCCTCCCATTGAGTTTCAATTGTGATGTAGGTGAAAAGACCTCACTATTACAGATATAAAGAAATTTTAAAGTGTCTTATTCAACCACTTTTGCTGCAATAGTCTATTTAATTTTACTTTCTTTAGTTGTTTATTTTTGATTATGAGCATGAAAAGTTACACAACAATTGAAGCAGGAATAAATGTAAAACATTATCAAGCAAGGCAACCCACTGTGCGCATCTTATTCTTTAATATCAACTAATTGTATGCTTTGTCTTCTATTTCAGGATGAAAATGCATGTGATATATTTTAGCTTCTAAAAAATGCCTCAGTGTAATTTTTCTGCTATTTTGCATCTTGAATATTTTTAAAAGATGCATCCAAGGTTTGCAAGATCAGTGTTACTGACATGCATTAGCTTTCATTCAAATTAAGACTTGAATTTGAATTTCAAACATCAGTCCCAACATTCAGGTACAATGGGTATCAAATAGGACCTGGATGCCAAATTACCAACGCTACCTAACTTACTTAGCATATTTTTGCATAAAAAAGTAAACAATGAAAAGTCTGCCCTCATTTTTCAAAAGGATTCTGAAGACAGAAATCCTTTTATAATTTCATTAAGTGTTTTCTCTTTTTTTGGCAAGCATCTTTTCAAATTAAAAAAATAAGATAGGAACAATTTTCTCGAAGGTCGCTTTCAGAGTTGAAGAAGTTTTAAGGCGGCTGATACAATAGTTGACAATACAATCATTACTATTTTTATCAGTATGATTCTATCCATTCAAATTACACCAGCTTAGAACTAAAGTTGCAAATTATACCCTCTGAAAACTACAGAATAAACTGAAAGATGTTTCAGTTCCTGTATTACATGGAGCTATTTTCTTGTCTCTGCTTTCACATATACTTTAATGACTGATAGCTTTGAGTGATCTCAGCTGCCACATCTGTCAATGAGTGGTTCAGGATCTGAGGCAAGAGATCTCAACTCATATATTCTTTTTTGGTTTTGATTGGGATTTTTTAAGTTACAAACAGTCTTTTGATAAGGAAATCTGTAACGTCATTGTTTTCTCTCTTTCCCTCAAGCACCACTCCAAGCCTGCATATTATTAAGAAGGAATTGTTTGGAAGATTTGGAGTTGTTTTGCTTTTTTTTCCCTTAGGACAATTCCTGTCAAGAATTTCTAGTTAAGTACTGCTAAATGCATTAAGCATTATGGATATTGTGCTGCATGAGTAATTGTTGCCAGGGTATTTTACCATTAGTTACAAATGTCAGTACTATCTGATCCTATACAGACAAGTCTGATTTTCTCATTCACACCATAAGCCTTCATAACTTACTAATCAGCGACAAATGTAAGCATGTAAAGTTTGTATTCATCTTGAAAATGTCCTAAAGCACTCCTGGTTAAGCATACACATTTCACATAAAAGGAATCAGAACTACATATGACAATACTTTTCTGGAAACAAGAATCATGAATACTTCAGACAATCTAATGATTGTCTATTTATATTAAATTTTGAAATAAAATAAAGATCTAAGTTACACATTCCCAACTTGAATTACTTGGGAAATTAAATATTCTACAGTATATATCATGATATTAAAGCTTAGTTTTCTTTCTAATTGGGTTTCTTTTCTTTTTCTGTATTAGTCATAACAATGGAAGACAAGTATGTTTTAATGTAATTGGAAAATAAATTTCAACAAATATACAGAATAGAAATTTAGCAAAGTGTAGCAAATTTTACTGCCCACATCTTTGTTTCACTTCCTTCAGAAAAGTGTAGGAAGTTAATCATGAAAATTACAAGTTATGATGAAAAAAAATATGGGGAATTCCTTGACACCTGCAGGAAGATCTTTTTTGCTCTCTTGTTATTTTGGTTCTATGGACAGTATTATGGATAGTATTCAAATAAGGACTGCAAAAATGACAGTAACCTACAGATGAAAGAAAATCGTAATGGCTTCCTGTTTAACATTCTCGTCCACATTTTTTTTTATATGAAATAATCATATATATATAAGCAAGTACATCTACTTCACAGGCAATTACCAGCTGTGTAAGATGAGCTAACAATCAGCTGTGCAAGGTAACCGTCAGAAGGTTAATCTACTATTTACATAGAAGTTACTTTTCACAAGGTTTCCCATCATGGAAGACATCTCAGGATCTATCTCAGGAGACTTCTTCAGTGGAAAATGGAACTGTGTGTCTCTACCAGCTGGATAATAAGCCTGGGGTACTTGGGGTGGGGGAACAAACACAACACACAACAGATTCAGTTTCAAAGATACTCTTTCTGGCTGCTTCAGTATGCAAAAATACCTGTTAGATCAAAGTAACAGAACAAATCTTGCTGCCTCCAAGACTTGTCATTAATTCTATTAGTATGAATGAGCAGAAATGAAAATTAATGAGAAATAATGCAGATTTTGTTTTCAGAGCTGCAGACTACAAAGTAACATCAAGACACCAGCACAGATGGACTTTCTACCTCCAAAGAGGAGCTCTCGCACTTCAGAGGCTGAATTTCCCAGCTGAGGATTAGAACAAACTGTATTGTGTTCCAGGGAAGGGATTTTGAGGGAATACATCTATGAAAAAGACATTGGTGGTATCATACCTGCTATTTACAGACATGTCAGTGAATTTCTGATGACAACCAATTACTTGATTTTTCACTGACAAGAAGGTACTGCAGTGCCTTGCTTACACAATAAACTTTAGAGCAGGAAGAGAGGAGAAATCATGCCCTTTTTTTTTTCCTGGTTTACTTTTCTGCATCTATATATTTTTTTGGCTGTACAGGCCTGCTTAGTACTATAACAGATAAGTACAACAGTGGCAAAAATTCTGATTTCAAGGGGTTATAGGCGAGCTAACACATCTGTTACTGATACTCTATGGAAAACAGAACCTATCAGGAGATAGAAAGTCACATCCTTCACAAAGCCCAGGGTTTGATTTGGGTTTTGTTTTCTTTTTCTTCATAGTAAAATTTGTCTATGCAAACAGCCGAGGCAAGACCCAGGTGGATTACAACTCACTACTCTTGCCTTACATCAGGCTTCCTTCTCATTCTGCCTGACTAATCTTGACTGCACTGGAATGTGGGTAGTTTCTTCATATGCTCTGTATAAAGACTCAGGACTGAAGATGAGACACCATCAGTTGCAGTAGGTGGCACAATGAGTTCATAAACAGTGTCAGATTTGCATCTCTCATTTGTGGCAAATGCCAGACATAGTTTTGTATATTGTGCATTCAGCTATATCTGTACAATAAGTCTGATACATCCGGAAAAAAATACAGTTTACTCCTCAAAGGCAAAACTTCTGTACAGGTGAAGCAATAAAATTTTATGCTTCTTAAATTTTTCAGGGCCACTCCATGGTTGTGCATTCAAAATGAGCAAGCTTAAGTGTTTATTAGACTGTTCAGAGCCTCTGCTATCTGAAAGTATGGCCTGAGCATCTGAAATCCACTGCCTTACAAGAAGTCAGGTCTGAAGAAAACAGAGGTGTGGTAACCCACTGATTGATTAAAAGGACAAAAAATAAATCTTGAAAGAAAAATAAACCTTGGCTAGCCCTATTTTCAGAGTTCAAACACCTACATTCTGATAAAATCTGGGATTCAGCCAAACAGAATAAATAGCATCTTTGCATTTCTTTGGCATCCATCAACTCCTTTTAACACATGAGGAAATTAATAGGCAAAGGCCAGTATTTTAGATGAATTTCTGGGTGTCTGTAATGTTGCATATTCACTGACAAAAACCTGTCCCCCACAGAAAATTTTAGATTACATAAATTTGAGGCAAAGCTGGGAATAAACATGTGTCTCCCAAGCCAATCCGTAACTACAACTTGCTCCTCCTTCTGGGAGGCTTAAAGATACACCACAATGACACTTCTGTTTTCCTATTTACACTACTGTAGCTGTTCCTGAGGACCCCAATCTAAAATCCAGGCTAAAACTCATTTATTTTAGTAAGTATCAACTTCTTAAATGTCTTTGAGAAGTCAGCGTTCAGTTCTCTTTTACTTTTGATTTCCTTGTGAATTTCTCTCACTATTCTGCCTGGCTGTTATTGAAGAGATTGTTTAAACCCAGTTTTAACCTGTGAGCATTCCCAAAATAAGTGAAGATGCATCTCTTCAACAGAGGTCCTGTCAAAAGTGCAACTGCACCCACATCCCTGACCAGGAACTGATCAGGCCCACAATTCAGTTCAACAAGGAGAAAGCGGTATAATATAATGTTAAAGAAATATTTGCAATAGGGTGTGGGGGCTGAAGATGACAAATTTTGCAGATTTTCAGCCAAGGATGAGTTGCACTGAGAAAGTTCCCAGGGCTCAGCTTCTGACCAAAAACTGCTGGCAAAGCTGAGGAGATTAGAGATTGCTCAGAAGTGCTGAAGTGAAAGTGTTCTAAACCAAAGATACAGCTGGATGTCAGCTTTTAGATTTCCTCCTGAAAATCAGTGCGCTAATTCAGCTCAAGCAATGTGCCAAGTAAGCTACAGCATTATGCCATGTCAGGATTCCAGGTAGCTCTCAAGTTCATTCAGGGGTCTGAATAGACTATAAGTTGGCCAGAATTCCTCATGAAACTATACTTAGGGTTGCTCTGACAATAAATCAGTCTAGGAGCGTGGGAGTGGGGTGAGTGTCTGGTATTAAGGACACAGCTAAAGAAATAACTTTGACTGAACAACATTGTTCATTTAAATACACATGTGTGTGTTAATTCCTGACTTCCTTTCCCTTCTTTCTTTCAATCATCATATCACAAGTATTTTCAGAAGCTGTTCTTTTACTAGGCTGAGGTAAAGAAGCTAAACCAGTTTTTTTTATTACTCTGAAAGCCTCTGTGTTTTATTTGTGTAGCCTGTTTTTTTATTGATACATTAAGAAAGATTTTTTAAAATAACACAAACAGTTCCACTCTGTTTCCAACCATCAATTAATTTACAAATCTTTTAAGAAGAGTAACACAAACACCAACATTAAAAACTGAGGTAATTTTGATAACTTTAAGTTTACTTCATTTGGACACATAACAAAACATTTGGTAACAGATGATTTTGCCAACTTCACGATAAAAGTTACAAACCAAAAATGATTGTCACTATCATACATGCATTTTTTAGAATATGCTTATATAAACAAACACAGACACACATGCGTACTTCATCATCTCATGTATCATGACTGAAAAAACTTAGGCTTGTGTCTAGCAAGGAGGTCAGATGAAGATGGAGAGGGCCAGCTTGTGGAATTATTAAAATTGTTTATGAATTTAATGTAAAGAAATCATTATCTTAGATTAGAAGAGATGCCTGGGTAAAATCATGAAGCTAATGAATTTCAAGACATAGGGACTTTCTTTCTGGTGAGGATAATCAGAACTCACATGCCAGAAAACAGCTTTAATTTAACTAACGAACACTGCAGAGAGACTTTTCATATTCCAATGGTATCACTTTCTTTAATTAATTTATAACCAGTGTAACTTCCCTAATTTTTAGGTATTCTTAACCAGTATGTTGTTGTATAAAATATCCTGTGGATCTTAACGCCGCAAGATCATATGTCAGTTTAAACAAGTAAATGCATTATGGTCAAAGCTGTGAAACAAAACCAAAGCTCAAATTAGACAATTTTAAATTACGACTAGGTAGTTTCATAGCAATAGTTCATTTGCCAAAAAAACGTAATAGTAACCCATCTGTGCATTAGCTAAGAATAAGTAAAATTTTCTAGATGGGGAAAGGAAGAGGGGGATGGAAAGGTGCACAACAGTGATAAGCAGCAAACTGAAAATTTGCTGCCTTTTTTTCAGTGACTTAGTAGCTACTTAAGTACTTTCTTAGAATTTATTAGATGAGAGAATGCAGAGTTTAAACTCTGCAAAAACAAAAAACGTGAAGACAAATCTGCCATGCTAGATGAATACAGTATGCAAAAAAATAAAAAGGTCATTCTGAAAGTGCATCCCCTCAGACTTCTCTGTCGGATCTGCCCTGCTTTCATAGAATCATAGAATTCCAGAAAGGTTTGGGCTGGAAAGGACCTTAAGATGATGCAAGTCCTGCCATGGGCAGGGGCTACCCTCACATTAGATCAGGTTGCTTAAGGCCCGGCCCAACCTGACCTCCAATACCTCCAGGGGTGGGGCAGCCACAGCTTCTCTGGGCAATTTGTTCCAGGGTCTCACTTCTTTCACAATAAAGAATTTCTTCCTTCTGTCTAATCTAAATCTACCCTCTTTAAGTTTAAAGCCACTACCTCTTGTACTGCGACTTTTCAGGAAAGAGTGCAAATGCAGTCAATCACCACCAAAAATTATGCAGTTGACTTTTCTGCATTTGGGGAAATAGCAAGGGTCAGCACACTGGAGTACAGTCGATGAAACTCCTCTTTGGAAAACTACCTACTTGATCATGGTGTCCCCCCTCCCAGGTGAGTACTTAACTTAGTACAATCATGTAGAAATTGAGATGCTATGCAGACAAGTGGTTTACTTGTAGATCTGTATCCTATTCCACAGAAGGCCCACAGATACTAGGCATTGACCCTAGCAGTAACTGAGAATGAACCAAATATGAAATTATGTAGAAAGGATGCAATCAACATATAACTTATATCCAGGATGTCTTTAACAGTTGTTTGGCTTGGGCTAGAAACAGAGACATTTCAGTATAAAATACACAAAAGTGTTCAGTGAGAGCCAATGACAAGAAAATGCTTTTAGTAGCTAAGAAAGGTAACAGTGGAGAAAGGAGAGTTGAGGGGCATAACCTGAGGTACACATATTTCTCAAGAACTTAGCCACGAGCTCGTTCACTGGTGTAGTCTCACATTTGCAGGTAAAAAGCTTGTTACAGAAACTACACCAGAATTACATTTTAGGAGTCCTGCAATCAGCTACTAACCTGCATCCTGTGAGAAGAATACTCCTGTCTTTGGTGGGGTATCCTCTCAAATAAAGTAATTTGAGTTTTTCTATTAGAAACATTACATAGCAAACCTTCCCTGCCACTAAATTTGGGGCCGAATAGCCCTCTTATTTAGCTATGAATTTGTTTTTTTGAAAAGATGTTTTGCATCTAGGCCATTAAACTACTCTAATTAGTAGTTAGTAAGATAGTCTTTTCCTTAGCAACCTTTTAATTTGTCTTTGTACCTTCTCGTGGCCTAATATATTGAGGTGCGGAAAATAATACCACCATACTTCACCTACATTTTATGTGACAGAAACATTTTCATTCCTGTTTATGGCACACGATGTGTCCAAAATTTTGTCAAAGTATCACCTGCCTATATGAACTATGAAAAACAATTGATCTCTTTTCATCTGAGCAGCAATCTAAATATTTTCCTCATAAATCCTGCATACCATAATGCTTAGCCCTTAGTATGAAGAAGACGGAATAATCTCAGGATTAGGAAAATGATTTTTTTCCAATATGTTTGGTTTAATTTAATCTCACTGGAAGCTAAGTCCTTAATACAACAAAATCTAACTTACATCAGGAAGTCCTTAGCAGAGTAGGACTAGTTATCCCTCAGCTGAGACTCACCTTTTTATACTTCTTGAAGGTGACAATTTCTATTATGTTGTTTTAAAGGGAAAATGATTCAACAAAATAGTATCAATAGTATGCAACACCTTTTTTCTCCCCTACTTTTACAAGTGATCCAGAAGAATACTCATCAAAAGAATTAATGAAATTTGCCAATTTATATTCCCATTGTTTAATAAACAAACACACAGAATAATCAGTCATATCAAAAGCAGTTTTTCAGAAGCTCTTAGATGAGGAAAACCTCCTATGAGATCCGTGTGAGAAACAAATGTCAGGCCTGTTCTGTGGGGAATGCTGCAATGAGTCTGCTTAGAGACACCTTATATTCCTAAATGCCTCAGCAGTGAGAAAAAAATATTTGCAATTCTACTGCCACTAGTCAGTCCTGATCTGAATATGCAAAAGGGACAAAAAGGAAATTAAAGCTGCCATATGCAATCATGTTAGCCTCTATTTCTGGCATTACCTGCCATAATAGGGGTTCAGATGAAGTTCATGATAGACTTACCAAATTCTCACTATGAAGCCAATACCTTTCAGAAAATCCATCTAGTCGTTTCCTATAGCCCTTTCACCTGTTCCTCTTTACAACAAGGACTGTGTTCCATACATACATGAGAGGTTGAAGAGTGAGGGCTCAAATTTTTTAGTTCTATAAATTTCCCCTTTTATTCTTTACCTAAGTTTCCCTTGCAGGAATTACAGGGAACTAAATCTTCCCAGTTACTAAACAAGTTCACAATGTCTTTGACGTTAGGCACAATTTAGAGCTTTTCCTTCAACTCAAGAATTCCAGTAGGAAAATTAAAAGCTAGTGAGAATCACCAGTCTTCTTCAGAGCTCTGCCTACAACTTCAGTGATTCAAACCTGAGAACAGCAAGATATGATCACCTGTAAAAATGACTTATTCATCACTCTTTCTTGGGAGATTTCAACACCCTTATGACAGGCAGATAGGGAAACTATGTGAAGCCAATGCCATTGACAGTATGCAGTTAACATAGGAATTAAATTTAATAGAGAAAACATAAAGGTGAGGTAATCTGATGTGTTCTGTCAAACACATAGCAGCATACTTTTAGAAAGCCAAGTTTCAGCAGCCATCACTGATTAAAATCAAGAAGATTCCTTTGGCTTTTTCAGGCACCAGGAGTATATATGCGATACAGCATGGGAATTGCACAGTAAAAGTTTAATTCCAGGAGAAATAAAAATAAAATCTCAGAACCTGCTGCCCTTCTGTCCATTGCCCCCCAATGTTTGAGTATTTTGAGATCACTTTTATTTCTCCTGTTAACAAGTTGTAGATTAACACATAAATTCAAAGATGAAATTGGATGCAAAGCTTAAGACTAAGAGCTCTTCCTACTAAGAATAAAAGCTACTCATGCCTAAGACTTCATGGACTGCAGTAATGTATTTGGTACACCCTTGACTTTCCACAGATTTTTTTTTTCTTTTTTGCAAGTTCTACATTTCTTTAAGTGTGGCACCTGAAATAAACTTCAGGTTTCAGTATTTTCCAGGTATACCATACACACAAAAAGTGGCAGACATCCCAGTCCAGAGAAAATGACAGTTTGAAAGAATTTCAGTTTGTTGTTCTGTTTAGTTTTTCATATTTGCCATTCAGTCTTTGAAACATAAGATTAGTATGAAAAAAAAAAAATTACTAGTTATTAAGCCCAGTGTTTCCATATGGGGTACTAAGCTATCTTTATAGTTAGTTTCTGCTGTCTATTTTTTATCCAAGATTTCCAGCTGTTTCCATTTTCCAAAAGGACAAGATCAGGTAGATTCCCAGCTCCCTTTAATGGAGTCAACCACCAGAGAGTACCACTCAGCTTGCAGTCAAGCAAATTCACACTTGATTCAAACAGAATTTTCTATAGTAACATATTCTTCCCTGTTCACCCTAAAAATCACCTGAAGTTTTACCATGACATTCTCTTCTTATGCTGGAGTTGCATCCCTATGTGAGCTGATCAATACATACTTAAACTTGCATGGACAACCAGCAAATTTCTGAACAGCACTGTCTTCTTACTACATGAAACCCTGTCAGGCTTCATGTTTCAGCAGTGTTTACTTTCCTATCTAAGCTTCAAAATAGTCCACTGAAGCTGAGAAGGTTGATTTTCTTCACTGATGAATGGATAACAAGGAAGAAATGCAGATGTTTATAAAAGAAATAAAATTGTTTATTTGTAAAGATAATTCCTTGACAGAACTTACATCCAAAAAAAAAAAAAAAAAAAGTAATAACAGTATAATGTTTACTTTTGCAAGTCATATAAAACAGTGGTACTTGAAAGAACTCTGCTCATGCGCATGCTTGATATATTTCTACCCGTAGTGACAAGCTTGCCCAAAAGTAGTTACAGATAGAGAATACAGGGAAAAAAAAATTGTGTATAAGATGGAAAAGCTGACAAACAAAATAAACCTTAACATGTGAGAATATGTTAATCCAAACAATTGGTGTTTCTATCACTGTAGATAGTGTCTTCTTGTGCAATATTACCTATGCAGATTGAGATGATACACTTTCAGTTACTGTTCTTAAATTTAGAATCTTCAACTATAACAAGAAATTTTTCA
The DNA here is from genome assembly GCA_009867235.2 of Psittacus erithacus. Lineage (NCBI taxonomy): Eukaryota > Metazoa > Chordata > Aves > Psittaciformes > Psittacidae > Psittacus > Psittacus erithacus. The sequence continues at coordinate 12,877 of WYDI02041282.1, forward strand.
AGTACATACAGCACGATACCTTTTATTTCCGAAGGCTTCCATGTAAGCTTTAGTAGTCACCTCATTAGAATTTAGCTGTATATCAGACTTTTTCTGCCTGAATCTCACGTACTCCTCTTACTAAGATTCAACATAATCCTCTGTTAGGCAATGCAGCTACTTTCACAGCAATGCAATGAACCAGATTACAAAGCAATAGGCCTAAGAAACACTACACAACCTCAGTTTTAACCCCCACTTATTTCTAACTTAGATCAATTTATCCTGTCTGGCTCTTCATGCGGCCATACAAAAACCTATGCTGGCACACACAGGGAGGTGTCTGAGAACGAGCATTCAACTTCCCTAAGAAGTAGCAATACCTTGTTAACAATATTTTTATCAGTTCTTATCAGAAAAAACTCACTCTGGCAGCTTTCATATTAATAAGGTGAAACTATCTAATTTAGATACCAAATATATCTGATCCTAGGTGAAGTCTAGAAGCTAATTAATCAGCTTTAAGAAAAAAATGGGATTTTTTTTTTTTTTGCTTTTGTTCCTAACAAAGCACTTTCAAACATTCTGTGAGATGTTCACTACCCAAAACAAAAATAGAAACCTAAGAGCAAGAATTGCTGCTTAGAGGCATAAGGTTCTTTTTTTGGTTTTGGGTTTTTTTCTCCTGGGGGGGGTGGGATTTTGTTGTGTTTTTTTTTTAAATTGAGAATTTAGTGTTACAAATACGATGCTATCATGTGGCATAATTAAGAACAGGCAATTATGCAGAACTTGGAGCCGGATAGATTAGATTTCAGAAACAAATCAATCAGTTTCAGCACATGGGGCTCATAATGTACTGGAGGAACAGTTTCCTAGTTTAGTCTGTTTGATAAAGACTAGATCCAAATTTTGATCTTATTTATACTAAAGGTCTCATTGGTTTCATTTACCATAATATCCCAGTTTTTCTCTGCCACTTGAGGAAATTGCTTTATTTTGTTTCTAGGCTAGAATATCTGTTTCTATATTTATGTAGAATTCATTCTGTATAAAAAGGGACCTTACAAAAAATCATGTATGAAACACGAACACTCGCAGATGCGCAGAGGTCATATGACACTTCTGATTAGAAACATAGGAGGTACAGCAGCATCCATAGAAAGTCACTGCTTTGGAGCAAGGCAGATAAAAATGTAAGAAGTGCTACACTGTATTTAACCTGCCTAAAACTATGAGATACATGAATGAAAATTCTATCTTCAAATACTAAACAAAAGTGTAAACCAGAATTGGCCTTGTTTATTCAGTGATCATCTGTCACTTGAACTTCTCTTACATGATTTATCCCATTTGCTAGCTAGCTGGGGACATCCACAAGAGTGTCAATATGCTGTGCTGAAGTTCAGCCATTAAAGCCCTCTTTCATAATGCATAAAACTGAAGTTTTGGGCATGCTGAAAAGGCTCAGACAGTTGCTTTTTATGATTAAATTTAATACTAATTTACTAACTGAATATTGACTGACATGTACATAGTTTTAATGTACTTTCTCCATCAACAGTGTATGGCGGACGGACAAAAAGATAGAGAAATCACATGATTAAAATGCTTGTTAATTCTGCTTTTGAATTTGTATTGGCAGTACAGTTCTAAATGAAAATTTACTTTAGAGGAGTCATTCAATAGGCTCAGTACAATCAATCCTGAAAGACCATGAAAAGTCCCTGAAATACAAGAAGCCTCATTCTGTAAGTAGACACAAAACATTACTGCCTAATCACTCTCCAGCAAATAAAAATGGAATGGATTGTGGGACAGTTCTGCATTCTCATGGTGATATCTTCCATTGGCCCTAAAGAAAGTTTTGCTCAGTAGGATATTATGCATGTTCAAAGAGCAGGGAAGGAAAGAGTAAGTGAATCCTGAAGAGTGGATGTAAACCCCAGAATTAAATGTTTCAGATTTATAAGTGTTTGATCTTAGCTGTTAATAAAATTTCTTATTTTGCTGAGTTGACTGTTATAATTAAAGGATTTTGTGATTTAATTAAGTTCAGCTAGAGACTGGCTTTTTCCTTGTCAGCATCTATATATGCGCTTAGCTGAAAGAACAATTTAAGCAACAAGATGACATGGTTACATGCTGTCCAAATAAATGATCTTAAGGTGTTGTTTCTATGCATACACAAATATATGCATACATACAAAGGTATATATAAATATTTATCTGTAATATATACATGTGCCTCCTTACCAATACACTATTGTAACACAGCAGTGACATAAATCTTACTTTCATGTTGTCCCTTAGTATAAATTACAATTTCCGCTCAAAACAATGTAGTTGACAACCAACACTAGTCATCCACTGACACACAGGGACACACCTCTTTTACTGGTTACTGATGATCTATGTTTCCAGTTTACAAACAGCTGAACATTGAGTAACTTGATATGGAAAAAGAGTGAGATACTAACTGCAACTGAGCTAGTTGCAGTATGCAACTGAGCACTCCGTTGTGATGCGGTGCATACTGCTTTACCAAAACTGTTTGATAGAAAGGGAACAGAGTGTTCACTTATGAAAAGAAAGACTCTTGCTTCAGAACAGATACTGTACACTACATCTAATGTGACTTACAAGCCAGTGGTAGTTTTTTGCCTGATCTTTTATTACAACCCCTATGTTTAAGAGCTATTAGGTAGGAGTTGAGCTGCAGCTAGTTTTCCCATCTTCTTGATTATGTGTAACCCTTTATATTAAGAGCTTTTAATAAGAATTGCTCATTATAATTGATTTCCCTGAAGAAATGTCATTTTCAAATAAATATTTAAATGCAGCTTTACTTTTTGTTACTTTTTCACAGAAGGTTTTGTTCAATAAGCATTGGAATGAGAAGGAGATGCAGACAGGGAAAGGCAAACAGGTCATTAGAAAGCATAAAAAGAAAATAAAACAGAAATGGAAACTATTCTGGAGTGTGAAGTGGTGAATTAACAAACTAACTCAGCACACACTAACTCTGCTACACCTCACATTATCAGCATTGCTATTTCCTGGCTTTATAGCTAGGTTACATATAATAGCATTGAATTACTTAGTCATGCCAAGTATGATTATTTCTGTTGACAACCTCAGCATTAATAAACTCGAGAACTCAATAAATTTAGCATTTCAACTACCCACCCTATAACAAAAGATGGCTTGTACAGAGTTCAGGCATGCAGAGTGGGTTTTAAAGTTATATATTATCGATATCAGTGTAGAAAAAAAAAGTTTCTTCACATCCTGCATAATTCAAAATAGAGCATACTCAGTGTATGACTATGTTAGACTTGACCACTCAGGTCCCATTTTTTTGTAACATTTTTTTTTCCTCAAAAATCAGGAATTTAAGCCAACCATTTGTATTACCTGGCAGTGTTCAGGCACTGTAGAATATCACAAATATTGATGAGGTACAGATAGATCTTTTTGATGTTCATTATCAAGTTGAATTCTCTGGATGGAACCTCTGGAGGGGTTCCAGATTGGTTATATTTCTATTTCACATTGTCAAGTATCCAAAGCATTTGCAAGGAGCACTTTTAAAGGAACTGACTTAAACTATTATGAAACTTGTATTTTGATCAAGATAGTCAGAAATGTTACCAAAGCTTGTAAAAATACAGTACAAATGTACAAAGTGCTCAAGTATTTTGACATTTGCTTGGTTTCTAACCTGGAATCTATGCTCTGACAGTTTTTTTCTTGCTGGCTCTGTTCATAATTCAATAGTGTTATTTGGCCACTTCAAATTAGCCTAAGCTTTTATTTCTTTCTTTCAGGTGTAAATACAGAAGCCAAAAATGAGGTTAAACTGGTCAAATTTCTCTTTGGCCCTAATGAGCAAAGGCACAGAATCATAGTCCTGTACACAGACTGGAATATTTTGCTAAGAGCAGACACTGGAGAAGACTCCAGACCACTAGTAGATGATTATCTAAGAGAAAATGTTCTGCACCATGGTGAAAAAAATAGACATCAAAAGCTTAAAAATAGCAGATTGGTCCAAGGTCATGGTAGTCCACTGTCAACAAATTATCCAAAAAAGTGTCATAAGAAAATGTGTGAAAAGGTAGGTTGCGGAACGCGATCAATTATCTTGGCTATTTTAGTCTCACAGCTACTTTGTGATTTTGGCCTTACAAAAATGTAAATTCAATCCTATCAAGTTAGGATAATATGTTTCAGTATATGCAAAGAGTTGTGATGCACAACTCTGTAACAGAAGAACTCAGAAGCTGCATAACTACATAACAGAAGAACAGGGAAGTATTCACAAATTGGACAAAAGAGCATGAATAAGAATAATGTCTCCAAATGCAGAATTATGCATAATGTATTATATGTTGCATATCATGTATCATATCATGTAGCATATAGCATACAGCACATATATATATGTTGTGCAGAGTTGTGCATCACAATTGTTTGACAATATTCAAGAACATATTATATATGTTATGTTATACTATATACTAACAATATATTACATATTACATATTACACATTATATATTATATGTGTTGTTATATGTTACATACTACACATTATATATTATTTATTACAGATTATACATTCTAGATTATATGTTATTATATATTATATTATAGATTGTATATTTTAGATGATATATGATACATTATGTATTTTGTATTATATATTATATGTTACATATTATAGATTACATATTATGTATTATATATGGCAGGGTCTGACTGGAGAAAACCTCAGTACTGGGCCTATTTCGTTCATGATCTCAAGAGTGAAATTAAGATGGAAATGAGGTCAAGTACCGTAATTTACAGCTGATTTATTATAAAAATACAATTATTAAAAAAAGGAAATTATCATTAAAAAGGGATAGCAAAAGGACAGATCAGAAAAAAAAAAAGATATAAAGCATGAATTCAGACTGCAGAGAGAGATAGATAGTCACCACTGTGAATCTAGCAGTGTCGCGGGTGCCTGTAGTCATCATTGGAGATGGTGGGAGTCCTACAAGGTCTGTAGTCCCCAGGAGTCCGTAGCAGTCATTGGTGGTTGGAGTCCTTGTGGAAGGTGTCCTCATGGAGGGTGTCCTTGTGGAGGGTGTCCTCGTGGAGAGTGTCCTCATGGAGATATCCTCCTGGGGTTGTCTTGATGGGAGTGTCCTTGGAGTTGTCCTCACGGAGGTGTCCTTCCTGGCTATTACCTTTACCACATTTATTATAAACTGGAGGGAATACCTTTGTTCTTAATGTCACATACTACATGTTCCTGGTGGACCAGTTTTGCTGGCTTTGCAGCCAGATCTTCAACTGCACATATCTTTAGCAATTCTTGGGATAATGGGCAGCAATTCCTTAAATCCGGTCCTTGAGATAATGGACAGAAGAGTCTTCTTAGCTCCTCATGCCCACTTCTCAGACAATGGACTGTGAAGTCTCATTTCAGCTCTTCACACCCTTTTTCCAGGTAGTGGACATTGAAGTCTTATCTCAGCTTCTCTCACCCACCTCTGAGACAATGGTCAGTAGAATCCCATCTCAGCTTCTCATACCAGCCTTTGAGACTATAGACAGTGGAGTCTGATTTCAGTTCAGTCTTCCACAATATATTACATATCATGTATTGTACATTGTATGTTACATTATACAGTCAATGAAACACAAGCCAGCTTGTGCTCAGGCAGCAAAGAAGACCAGCAGCATCCTGGCCTCTGTCAGAAATAGTGTGGCAAGCAGGACTAGGGAAGTGATCATCCCCCCTGTCCTGGTGAGGCGGCACCTCGGATACTGAGTTAAGTTCTGGGTACCTCACTAGAAGAGAGATATTGAGTGGTTGGTGTGACTCCAGGGCAATGAGGAGCAATGAAGCTGGTGAAGGGCCTGGAGCACAAGTCTTATGAAGAGCAGCTGAGGGAACTGGGGTTGTTTAGTATGGAGTAGAGAAGGCTCAGGGGGGACCTTATTGCTCTCTACAACTACCTGAGAGGAGGATGGAGAGAGGAGGCAGCTGATCTCTTTTCCCAAGTAACAAGTGATAGAAAAAGAGGCAACTGACTTAAGCTGGTCTAGGGAAGGTTTAGACTAGATATTAGGAAAAATTACTTCACCAAAAGATAGTCAGGCATTAAACAGGTTTCCTAAGGTGGAATCACTATCCATGGAAGTGTTCAAAAACTGTGCAGATGAGGTCCTTTGTGACATGGTTTAGCGGTGGATTTGGTAGTCCTAGAGTAGCAATTAGACTTGATGATCTTAAAGGTCTTTTCCAAACTACTTGTTTCTATGATTCTATGATTCTATATGTTTATACATTATGTGGCATACTTAGGCCAATGTCTTTGGGATGTTCCTGATAACAATTAGGAAACAGACTACAGTGGAGTTACAGTCTGCACTATTCAGAGACAATTTTAAAAAATTAAACACTCTGTACCTGATTTAAGTTAAAAATTTGTAGTTTTAAAATAATTCCACCTCTCCTACCCCGGTTTCTGTAAAACCCTAGAACAGGGATCAGGATTTGCTTTTGGGGGTTAGCCATCATCTGTCTCAAACTCCCTAGTGTCAGATTGCATGATGTCTAAAGCATACATGGCATGTCTGACCACATCTAAGACAATTAAGATGGATACCACTGAGTTTAGTACAAGGCAAAGTAATTATTACTTTTATTAAAAGAAATTAAGCAGCCTGAAATTGTGTTTGGGGCTGTGAAAGGCAGCAAGAAGATCCTGATTTACTGTCTTTCCCAACCAGCAGCTTGAACCTTGAACTCTCACTTCCCTGTGATTAGAAAACTGACAGTTTTGTTAAAACTTTGTTCGTGATTCAAGAGGCAGATACGGAGATAGAGAGAAAGAGTGATCTTGCCTTGTTAGTCTGGAACAGATTTAGATCAATGTATGCCGAAGCAAAAAATATTTTTAGACTTAAGAGAGTAAAATTTTTGCAGTTTTGTTCTGATTTTTTTATTTAAGAATGAAAGGACGTATAAACAGCAGTGAAGTCTGAAGACAAAAAGATCGGTTATTTTGTTCTGTAAATTGGTTGCATATAAAATTACACTGACCTCGTTAAGGTTAATTTTTGATAACTGCATTTACTGGCAGTATTCAAAGATAATTCAGAAAGGAAAGAGTAAATGAGAAATAAATTAGAATGCCATATCAGAATGCTGCATTGCAGGAAAGTCACTAAAAGAATATGAAATTGCAGAGTGTTATCTTGCAGGATCATTCTAAATACTTTCTTTAATCTACATGGAATGTGGATAATATTTTTCATTCATTTTTCACTTCATGATTTGAACTTTGCCTGAGTTTATTTTATTTTTAATAGCAGTGAAATGTTTTTAAAGTAATCTAAATAAAAATTGTTTGAGAATGTTAGGTTTTCCTGCTGTAGGAGTAGCTTACATATCGTACCCTGAAAATTTCAATTCCTTCCAAATTTCCCCATGACTGACAAAGAAAACTCATATAGTCAATGAATACCCAGACTTTCAATAGCTCAGCGCATAGAGACAAATTTCTCCTGCTTCCTTAGGCTTTTGAAGAGGTTTTTGTCCTATGACACAAAAGGGGACAAGCAGATCCAAATCCCACTACATCAGCAAAGTCCTTATTTTATCTTTGCAAGAACTGGAAACATCCGGACTTTACATTGCTCACAAGGGCACTGTATACCACATTTCAGCTTTCCCTGGCGTAACAACCAAGTATCCTGCCACCCCCAAGTTTCCCAAGTGCTCCCTAATTGTGGTTCAGCAGGATGTAAGTAATGTGTTCACTGCTCTGTTATGCCTTCTTCTTCCTCATTTTCATATCATCAGGTAACCCCAGATGTGGAAAAGGACAATCTGTGTTATATCCCCTTGTACAATATACAGTATAATATTAGATGCTGAAACCCAAACCTGAAATTCAAGAGATCTGCACACTTGATACACAGGATCAAAACTGTAAAGCCATCTTATCTGCTTGCATTGAACTTCTTCAAAAAAGTGAAGTTGAGCCTTTATGTATATCTGGAGCTTTACAGTTCTGAAGGCTGAATAACAGCTAATTCACAGAGAAACCAAGTGGGATCAAGTGAAGTTGACCTTAACTAGGTAGGAATACTTACAACAAACACATGAGCTTTTGACTGGCAGTGATTCATACTTCAGCACTACAATAGCAAGTAACCGAACTGAGAAACCCGAGAAAAATGATGCCTGCAGTTCTATCTCCCTTTGTAGTGGGCTGCAGTTTTGTAAGTACAGGGTTTGTTTTAACTAGGACCCATGAGACAATATTAAGACATCACAGAAGTTCTATTACTTCCCTTCATTTCTGCCTTTTAGGCCTTAGACAATTAAAATGGATTTCAAATAAGGAGGTTGTGGGGTGGGGGAAGACAGGTGGGTTGAGAAACATCCAAAAAAATTATCCTCTGAAGAGAGGAAAAGTGATTAAACAGTTTCCTTTCACCTCTTGTTGCTATGATTCTATACCCTGGAAGGTGGATAATTTGAAAAATAAAAATGTTTTCTTCCAGATAAAAAAGATCTGTCCCAGACTCAAAGCTCATGACCAGCTTAAATATCTCCTCCTTACAGATTTTTGTGCACAGTTACTGAGCATTAAATTTTACAAGTTGCTAAGATCATTAAAATTAGGGTATGCCCCCTAACTTCTTAGGAAATATCTAGAAGAAAGCTACAACAGAAGACAAACTCTTCTCTGACCATTTCTACTTCCCAAAATAGCTTAAATTTTCAATTTCTTCTTACAGCAGTTTTTTCATCAAAGACATTGTAGAAGCATGTACTCTAAATTCTTTCCAGTCAATATATTGATTTTTCTGCATTCACAATGTTTTACACAGACAAGTAAGTCTAATATGTAAATTACTGAAAAAGAAAATGAATACTGTAGGCTCTTAAAGAGTTATAATCTAGTGTGAGAGATGAGAACCAATTGAATTCACTGTAATACCAACACTGTATTTGATGTACCAGCTGTTTCTTTTGCTTCTACAAGAATTTTATTTTGACTACAGCCAAGTAGCAGATGTTTATGAACAATGAGGATGTTGGTAAATTTATTACCTGTTCCTATGGGCAATATAAATCTCCAATACTTGCACTTTCTTCAGAAGCGCTTTGTTAAATCACAAAGTGAATGCTGAACTAATGACATTAAGGACACCTAATAAGAGTTTTAAAGTAATTTTGTGCCTTGCATTGATGTGAGGAACAGTAACAGACTAAGGAAAGGGTTTAGAGTTTAATTCAGACTATGTATGAATTGTCTTAACTTAGCATAGGGAACAGGTATGCTCTTGTACTTGCTCATCTTGTAGTTAAACTATAACCCAGAACAGTACAGGTAACGAAAACACATTGTTTAAAATCAGGGACCCTTTTCCCTAGAGAAGATGAATTTCTTACAGGAACCTGTTTCAACTAGTCTCTAAAAGACTTGAGGTTGCCAGCTGGGGAAACTGTGCCAAGGGTGAAATTGAATAGTGAGGAAGATCTTTTATTTCATCCAGAAGACCCCACCCCAAGGTGGCAATGTGCAGACGTAAAGGGGAGGAGAATGGTATTAATGAGTTCTTGGAACTAATTGTAATAATCTCCTCCTATGCTTGTGAAATATAATGAACATGTATGTTTGTGTGTAATAAATATCTAGCTTGTTGAGCTCTAGGTGTGCGAGTTAGGAGGAGCGATCCCCCTTGCACCCGGCACCACAATAAACATACCTGCTTTATAACTCTTTGTGAGTTGTGAAGTTCTGCTCTGTAAATCAGTATGACCTAATTCATTTATCTCAAGCCTTATGTAATTATCGACTTTTACTGAAGAATAGTGATTTCTGTTGTCTCCTCCTATGATGTCAGTTTTTTGGAAGCTGAAACAGGATTTTTCAAATACATACTTGAAGGTGGATGGAAAGGATGATAATCTACCATCCTGTAACACAATTCATCTCTGCTTCTCTCTGCTCAAGCCTGTTGAGCTCAACTTCTTCAGCTGCTTTTCACACACAGCTTGAAAAATTTGCCCTCATTTTGAGCAGCTGAGCTACAGGGCAAGCAGAAAGAGAGATGGAGACCTATAATTTAAAGAGATTTTCATGAAGGCTTAGAGAGCTTGGGTGGATCTTTCAGCCTCTGGGACAGCTGGTGTCACCTTTGTTAACGATCTGAATACATTTTCACAGGAGGAAAAATTTACTTTGACCTCCATGGAGAGATAAAAGCCAACAATATGGAGCAGAAAAGACTGCAGGAACTGAATATAAAGTCCAATAGGAAGCAAAGCATGCTGCTAGTTCTAGCTCCCTAGATTTTCTCCACTGAAAGAAATCATCTAGGTAACCAAATTAAGTGATCACAGGAATTTAAAGCTCTTGCAAACCTACAACCAATAAATAGTGTAAAGCAGAGCTCGTATTAGGCTGCAAAAGAGATTTACACCTGAAAGATTATACATATTGTTGATTTGACTATTTTAATAATATTTCCTTGTGACCTCTCCCTAGAATTACCGCGTGTAAACTAATTACGTATGAAAACCACCATCATTTTCCAATTATCCTTTCCTTTTCTTCAAGAATGGCAAATATGACATAGAAAACACACTGAACAACAACAAAGAAACCATAGCTTAACCCTGCTGACTTCCTCCTACACATAAGGTTCATGACTTCAACAAACTGGTGATAGATTTGATGACACTGTACAGTTGAAGGACTAAATTTCCAAAGGTTTTTCTTTAGACCTGTCTTTGGAACAAACAGGATTTGAGATAGCAGTATTTTTCCTCTGATCATGATAATACACTTCTAAGTAGTCAGGATACATAAGTACAGAAAATTTCAAGTATGCGCAGAAATGGAGGGATTTTCTATTAGTCTCTAGCATGAAAAAAAAAAAGAACTATTTTGTACATAATTCTGTGTTCTAATCAGGCAAAGTGACACCCAGCAACTGCACAGCCAAATCTGTCCTTTTTGTCAAGAACTGCTTTTGAATGGATGCATCTTACTATCCCATTAATTTCATAAGTGACTACTTGGATTAGCTGTCCTTTCAAAAGAAGTACAGTACAGCATAGTGTAGTATAGTGTGGCATACTGTAGTATAATGTATACAGTACAGTACAATGTATCTAGTACAGTACAATGTATAGTACAGTACAGCATATAGCGTAGTGTAGCATAGTGTAGTGTAGTGTATATAGTATAGCATAAAATATGTTATATGATGATATAAAAAAATATCATGCAATGGTAGATGCATTTATTATGGTATTGCAAGTGTTTCACTGTGAACTGCTAATGCATATGACCAATGACTTTTACACTTTTGTGCAACAATAATGATGATCTCTCCTCGCCTCCCCTGAATACTTCTACCCTTAAGACCTCTGCAGTGAGAATACAGAAAGGTTATGCTAGTGTCAGTGTACAAACCTAATTAAGTGGAGAAAACAGAAGCCAGTGAATGTGCATCACTGTCTTTTCAGCACTGTTTTTTGTTCTGAGGTTAATTGTTTTACCTTAAATCTTAAAACAAAAGCTAAACATCAAAATGAGTAGAGCAAGGGAGGAAGGATTTTATTTCACACACTCCCTGTAGGCAGCTTTTTAATCACAAGAGCTGACATTTTAATTTAAACAAAATAATTGCAAGCAAGAGGTGACTTAATCTTTCTGCATGCAGTACACAAGTTACACTTCTCTTAGTTCTAAAGGAGAGAAACTTAAACTATTTTGAATTAATCCACACCACAAGTACTGCGATATTTCTTTTTCTTCATAAAAGCCTATATACTTTAATAAAACAGAGACATTAATGAACAAATTCCATCTAGTGCTGGATTTCACCTTCACAGTGTGACCCAGCTTCATGAATCAGTGTGAAGCCAGTCCAGCTTCATCAAAAAAAAAAAGAAATTGTTGAACACCATTAGTTTGTAAACTACACAGTATCACTTATACAGACAATGAAAATTAAAACTATGCCAGTAAGAAAGCAGAAACAAGAGGTATAAATGAAATTGTTAAGTAGCAGTATTAACTCAAGGTTAAAATACCAGGGATCAGGGAAGCAAGACCTGGAAGACTGCTACTGCCAGGTGAAGGACTATCCCATTCTAAGGAACAAAAGAGGGCCAGCATTTGTCCCACTCACTGCCAAGTCACAGGTAGGAAAGACACAGTGGCATGCACAGTTATAATGCTACAATGAGCCCAACACAACTTACTGGAGTTCCAAATTGCACTATCCTTCTTGCAAGTCAGGATGAAGAAAAACAAAAATTAAAGGGTTACTAGCTAGGAGTCTTTCTAAATGTTGCAAATATGGTTTCAGAGTATTGATTTCCCAAATAAGCCTACTGAATCATCTTGGTATTTCTGAGTTTGGGAACAGCAGCATTCTAAAACAGGTAATAAAAGTAAAATTGTTATTTCCTCTCTTTGTGTTTGTCAAGCATTCTAAGCATGGTAGACCATGGTTTACATGCTACTAGCATGAATCATCATAACTCTGACTACAGTCCAGAGAGTATTTAAGCACACATGAGAAAGGAGAGAGAAGAAAGAGAAAAAACAATAGTAAAATCAGCAAAATTCAGTTTTTCCTCTGGAAGGGATTTTCTGATTGAAATTTCTGACAGAGCTAATTCTCTATATTGATAAGCATGCAAGAACTTGTACATTATAGAAGTAAGCAAACTGTACCACTTGTGGCAATACGCAGCAAGGCAATAAGTTTGGCTTTAGAACTGCAGTACTTGTTGAAGTATGTAAGCAGAAAACTATTCTCTGGACTGAAGATTAGCAAACTGAACAGAACATGGGGAACTACTGGACATTACACAAGAAATCCATGAGTCTTAAAAAGTGCTGTGGCAAGAAGCTGACAAAAGCCATGAGAGTGCTCGGGTGGGCTCCCAGATTTCATGTACCATTAGGCTAGAGGAGAAATGGCCAGACTTCATAGGTAAATTGGAAGAGTGTTGGGAGACTTCTGGGGAGAAGAGTCTTGCTAGGCCAACAACATTCCAGTAACCAAATCAGTCATATCAAATTTACAAATGCAGTAAAACTGGGACCAGTGAGGAAAATGTTATTAGTGGTAGTGGGTTTTTTTTTGTAAAAAAAGTCAAAGTGGGTGGAGGAAGAATAAGCCCAGGAAAATGGAAATAAAGGGTCTTAAAAGGTGCCATAATCAAGATACTGGTCAGTATTGCTTATTTTACTGATATCTGTGCCTGGCCAGCAAAGCCTATTCTATCCTCTTTATTAGGCTCTGTTTCATAGAATCATAGAATCAGAGTCATTTACATTGGAGAACACCCTTAAGACCACTGAGTCCAACTATTAAACTAAAACTGCAAAGTCCACCACCAAGCCATGCCCGTAAGTGCCACATCTGTATGTCTTTTAAATACCTGCAGGAACGGTGACTCAATCACTTCCCTGTGCAGCCAGTTCCAGTGCTTGAAAGCACTTTGGTGAAGAAATTTTTTTTCTAATGTTCAACCTAAAACTCTCCTGGTGCAACTTGAGGTCATAAGAAATGGCCTATCTTGTCCTATCATTTGTGACTTAGAGATGAGACCAACCCCAACCTCGCTACAACCTTTTTTCACATACTTGTAGAGACTAGCAAGTTCTTTTCTGAGTCTTCTTTTCTCCAAACAACCCCACTTCCTTCAAATGCTCCTTATAAGACTTACACCTTCACAGCTTCATTGCTCTTCTTTGGGCCCACACTTCAGCGTCTTTCTTGTAGTAAGGGACCCAAAACTGTATTTGAGGTGCAGCCTTACCATTACTGAGTACAGGGGGATGATTGATTCTCTAGTCCTGCTGGCCACACTACTTCTGACATTAGCCAAGATGTCACTGACCTTCTTGCCTGCCTGCACATTGATGGCTCATGTTCAGCCAGTCATCAGTCAGCACCCCTAGATCCTTTTCCATTGAGCAGCTTTTCAGACACTCATATCTAAGCTTGTAGTGTTGCAATGGGTTGTTGTGATCCAAATGCAGGACCTGGCACTTCACCTTGTTGAACCTCTTACCACTGGCCTCATACAATTTGTAATGATTTTCCTGACTGTGATCTCAATTCTGCATACAAATGTGCAAGATTCTGGTGAAATTTAAAGTAGCTTATAGTCTGCAAACCAGACAATAGGCTTGGGCCAGCTATCAAAGAGACCCATGAAGGTTTGCACGCAAAACATGATCAATCTCCAAGCTGGACTAGCCAGTGAGTAGAACAAGAGGTCTGTGTCTGTGGATGGACACATTTCGGTACAGATCTACTAGCAAGATCAATGGTGATCAAAACAGGATCAGCTCTTTTGCTTTTTATGTTTATGTGAGTGGCATTCATGCATATGTCATGCCTGCAAAATCATTATTCTGTCTTCATGTATTCATGGTCAAACTGAATGAACTGCATACTGTGTGTGTGCCTGCCAGCAATATGCACCCAGACTCACTTCTGGATGGACCCAGAGGCAGAGATTAGCAGCAGCTTCTGCCTACTGGACTGGGATGCCATGGTCCCAAAATACATTGCACATAGCTGACTGCAGAGAAAAAATAACCCTAGGTGCACTGAATTCACCAAATCTTAGCCATAAAAAAAATTAAAAGATGTTAAAACAAAGATTCTGTATACCTTCAGATTTGCTGTAAAACTTTGATAGGCAGGGGACACCTGGACCGTAATATACTAGAAGCCATAATTCTTCCCACCTCAGTAAGCACAAATTCCACATCATGTAAACATTATAAATTATCAAGCATGGTTTTGTTCTAATTTTTATCCCACCAAGTTTATTCTACTAAACATGTATGGTACTCTGAAATATGCAAAATGATTTCAGAGTGGCAAATTAGAACAGCAGCTTTTTATACATACCAAGATTCCACAATACAATTAACAACAGCAACAAACAAAAAAACCCAAAACAAACTAAAACAGCAAACAAAAAAACCAAACCAAACCAGACCAAAAAAAAAAAAAAAAAAAAAGAGTTTGGGAGTTCTGCACCCGGGCAGCGATATCTTGCCACAGTGCAGCAGCCCAGATGGGTTTACCTCTGTGTTGCCAGTTGCTCTGCTTCCATTGCTGCAACCACCCCACAAAGGGCATTCGCCACCATCCATGGGTCAGTATAGAGATAAAGTACTGGCCACTTTTCTCGTTCAGCAATGTCCAAGGCCAGCTGGATGGTTTTCACCTCTGCAAACAGACTCCATTCACCCTCTCCTTCTGCAGTTTCTGCAACTTGTCACCGGAGACTCCATACATCTGCCTTCCATCTCTGATGCTTTCCCACAATACGACAGGACCCATCAGTAAACAAGGCGTATTGCTTTTCACTTTCTGACAGCTTATTTTATGGTGGGGCTTCTTCAGCACGCATCACCTCCTCCTCTGGTGACATTCCAAAATCTTTGCCCTCTCGCCAGTCCATGATGACTTCTAGGGTTCTTGCACAACTGGGGTTTCCTATTCGAGCTCATTGTGTAATTAGTGCAGCCCACTTACTCCATGTAGCATTGGTTGCATGATCTGTAGAGGAGACCCTGCCCTTGAACATCCAACTCAGCACAGGCAACCGGGGTGCTAGCAGGAGCTGTGCTTCAGTGCCAATCACTTCGAGGCAGCTCGAACCCCTTCGCAGCCTGCCAGTATCCCTTTTTCAGTTGGGGTATGGCTGGCCTCAGATCCTTTGTATCTCTGACTCCAAAAGCCAAGGGGTCGACCTCGAGTCTCCCCTGGAGCTTTCTGCCAGAGGCTCCAGGTGGGACCATTCTCC
>WYDI02041288.1:6045-24577 GCA_009867235.2 Psittacus erithacus
GGTTTTGCTTATTGCTTCTCAGCCTAATTAAAATAGTTTTTGTTTTTAAATTGGTCTCAGTCATCCGTTTATAACATAAGTGACAGAAATTTAGCTTGAGCAAGAGTACACAACAGAACTGTAGTCTCCTAAGTGAGGACCATAATTATAGGCTCTTGAGTAAAATCAGAACATTTTTCTCTGGGACTTTTGTGACTCCTGCTGTTTTCCAATAGGCTTTTATGGCAAGTACAAGAAAGCACATGCCCCATTTTTGGTTGAAATATGTTTCCTTCAGATGGCAATGAACACAACCAACAACTCCAGGTAAGATGATCTGTCTGTCATATTGATCTGCCTGGTGTTTGGTTTTGTTCTGGACACTGAACAAAAAGAACCCATTGTTACATTGGTTTAGTGAACAAGAATTAGATGAGGAAATTTTTGTGTCATTTAATGCCAAGGTATCCACAGTGGTGCCAGTGATTTAAGGTAAGGACCTGGTCAATGCTAACCATGTCAAGCTAGTGCTTTTTCACTAATAAATGATGTTAAGACGCAAAAGTAAAGAAAGAGCCCTGTTACTGTAGATATGTGATCCTGGTGCTGGGTGAAGCTGACAGTGCTGTGCCACATAGAGGAGCTCTCCAGGGTGGATTTGGACACTCACCTACTTTACAGCTAGTAGCTTCCTTTTCCCTTAAACACATAAGGTGTTCACAAGTGCACATACTTTTCAGCTAGTACCATCCTTTCGCCATGACAAACTTCATAAGGTATTCCAGAGTGTGTGACAAGCCTGTGCCTGCCAGCCCCTTAACAAGATGGCTGCTTAAAGCAAGAATTTGATTGTTTGGAACCAAAGCTTTTCGCTCAAACTGCATGACTGCCCATTTACATCATGAAGTGCTATGTTCAGTCTAAGGACACATTATCTTACCCATTGAGCAGTCTTCTGTTAAGTATGCTATGAACTAGTCAGCAATACATTTGAAATAATGATACTGTAAATAGAGTAGGCCTTAATTTTACACAGTCCTGAGGGACACTTGAAATCTCTCTGAGGTTAATGTTCTGAACAAATATTGAGTTCAATGTGACTTATGGAAATGGAACCTCATATGGGCTCTGTTTAACAGGCAGATTGGAATATTTAGAACCTGACACTTGGGATTTATCTGCCAGAATACAAATGAAAGTGGGCAAGTGCTAACAAGAAAGCAGGAATCATTTTATCTTTCCCAGTTAGATACTCTTGGGCTGGCTGGTCAAGCTCTAATGCGCTGTCTAGACATTTATATAGAAGCTGATTTGGTTTGTATGATGGCGAGTTATATAAATGACTAATTACCCTGTATCTTACATGAGCCATCTTTGACTGCCATGTATTTTATTGAGATGAGCATATTAAGAGGCATAAACTCTATACAGTAAAATCTTGAAAAGTCCAACATAACTTAATTTTCATAGATAAGAAAAACCAGTCTTTTCAGTCTACCATGATTTTCTTCAGGAAGAAAATCTATTATAAAAATAAAGCTTTCTAATGCAATGGCAGAGAGCATAGTCTAGTCATCTGTATGTAGGGCTGGGACTCACAAATTATTCTTCCAGCTGTCACTGGGCAGCTCTTTTTATTAGATATAATTCACCCATCTTTTATCAAGCCACGTGAGAGACATCTTAATCATGAAGGGAGGGATACATCCTACCTAATGTCAGCTATCTGAAATGAGGCAGATGATGCTACCCTCAAGGTGATGCTTACGGTTAGAGGAGAGGGGCACCTCTTTGAGAGACCTGCTGTGGGATTGGGTCCATGACCCTCCCAGGTCTCTCACGTCTTGCAGCTGACTATCCAAAGTCCACAGACATCTAGCTTAGACCTTGGTTTTAAGTTCTGAAGTGGGGTGGGCTGAATTCCGTATTACTTTCACAAAATGCTAATGACAGAAGTGAACCAAAGGTTTAAAGGATCTGGAGACTAAGTTTTTTCCCAAATCATGGCTGTGTGATGCCTTCAATCCACTACAGAGAGAGGATTTCACATGTATTTAGACTGGTACTAAGCTCAGTGAGGACAAACTGAAGATATTCCTGCAAGATATAAAAAACCTAGTTGAAATGACTGACTGATCCTCAAGATCACCAACACAAGGTTTGCAACTTTGCTGTTCCAATAGCTGGTAAGCCCCAAACCTGACAGGAGAGCAACGCTATCACTCTCCAAACAATAGATTTTCCTTGTTGTCAGCAGGAAGTACTCCATACTGGATACCTCATATTTATCTGATGCTCTGCAACACAATTTTCAGTCCAAATAGACTGAAGTAATAATAATAAGAAGGCTTTCATATAGTTGCCCAGATCATGCTGGGTAACTCAGATTCAGCAGAGATAATGAAGAAATAATTGGGTGAAAACACGAAAAAATGTTTAAAGATTAGACATGATTTTTGACAAGAACTTGTTGAAATCACATTCTCATCTGGCCTTCCTTAAACAGTCTCCTACTTGAACTCTGTTGTGCTCTTGAAACCAAAAAAGGTGAAAGCTTCATTAAAACACAAAGAGTCAATAGCACTCAGAGATGCTGTGGTTATGATGAAAAGCTGTGCGGGGTACATAATGTTACATTACCAGGCTGAATTGTTAAATCCTCATCAATACAAAAAACTACAAAACCATAGGGCCATGTTCTGTAATACTTGTTAGGCTAAATATATTGAGATCAGGTCTTATGAGTCCCAAATAGAAAGCTCTGTATATTAAAAGAAAAATAAATGCATGCATTGGGAGTATACTGACCAGCTTCAGTCAGCTTACAAAGACTGACAACAATGTGATTCATGTTAATTTCCACAAAATGTTCTTGTGTTCTATTTTCCATTTTTCTTTTCTATAAATTAAGATAAGCCAAATAGAAATAGTGTAAAATAGATGAATAACTACTGTGAGTCAGAAGTGGGTCAAAGATAGATAAAGAAGAACTAACCTGAAGGCCAAAAGTCATTGTATTTCAGATACATGGGTTTAAAGGTGAAGGGACTTTATAAACTGTAAATGAAATTTGGCAGGCTGAGGCTGGTGTGATTGACATCCTTTTCTGGTCATCACTGTCTGAATTCAGTTTGCTGCTAATGACATCCACCTGTGTGAAAACACTACTGAAGTGAAAACACAATATGCTATATGGGAATTGATTTATTGTCATCATCCACAAGAAATGCATTAACTCATCCAATTTAATGAATTAGTTTCATTCAACTTCATTGATTTTCCTTAGTTTTCTGGGCTAGGTAGTAGTCTCACTTCATTATAATATGCCAGAGAAGTACATCCAAATATCAAATACCTACGCAAAGACTGGTTTCATCTAGTAGTCTCAATTTCTGAATAATTGGGACACTTATTTTTAATATACTGACGAGATATAAAACTGCTTTTACACACATTAGTATCAGGAATTTCTTATCTGATTCATTGACAAAGTGTCGTTCTAAATACCTGCTGATAAAATGTAGAAAACTTAGACACTTGATTAAACCTCATCAGAGGGAAGAGTCCTTTTTCATCAAGGTATCATAGCTCAGTATTGGCTGCCTTGCTAAATGTGAAAGATCTTACTCTCAGTTTGTTGCTTCAATTTTCTTCCCACTTAGATATTCAGTCTTAAGATGGTAATAGTAAACACAATGAAAGTACAACACTGCTGGAGCACTTCTTACAGGGTCAGTGCAGAGGACGAGCCACAGCAGGATATTTTACTTTAAGCCAATTGCCGCAGATTGATCCTAAGAAAGCACACAAAGGGAAAACTGGTAAAAGGCTAAAAATCCAATCTGATGCTCCAGTACACGTTCAAATATCTGTACATTAATGACTTCAATTTTGGAGGAAATGAATGCATTAGAGATAATGGTGTCCTGGGTAATACAGCCTCTCCTTCCTCAAAAAGGCATTCAACTGACTTTCAGGACTTTTTACAAGAGTTGATGTCCTGTGCTTGCCTCACAAATCACTGTAGTGGATAAGATCTACATTGACTAATAAGCAGCTACTTTAAGTTTTGTGACTATCACAAGAAATTTTCACAAATGTAGCTACTTTTCAACCTTCCCTTGCTGTGTAGTAGGCTGATCTGTGGTCACATTTAAGGCCATATCTGGAGAAAGCCATCTCTTTTGCTTGATTTTAAACTCCTGGGTTTTAGAGGCTCAGGCATCTTGTCTACACTTATTGGTCATGAATGACGATAATTGGCTCTGAAAATGAAGCCCCAGATGAATGGATTTCTGCACACAGGTGCTGGAACTTCATGCAACAGAAGTACATCAGAGCTGTGGCTGGACGTTATTCATCGGCTGAGGCATTGCTGTCAGGCATCTCCACAACCACAACACACACACAAGGGAGTTCTTGACAAGGACACTCTCTTTTTGAAGCTGAGGTGATCCTGTCCATTTGAAATGTCCTAGCAGTGAAAAAGAGTAGCTATGGATAAAGCACAGGATGCCACTGTGTCCAGAAGGTGAAGACCTGGTGTTTTTGTGGCAGAATATGTCCAACAGGGAAATTACCCACCAGATTCTTCTCTTCTGTTTATTAGCTTCTCAATAAAGTACTATCAGGCACAACATGGCTCTAAACAGGCTTCAGGTCTACTGCTGGCTCTTTTTTAGCCAATGTGGAGGATAAGCAGGAACATTTCGGTCCATCTGCTCCAATGCGAATAGCCAGCTCAGTCTCTGTGGGACTGAGATTCCTCTGTCCAAGCTGAGAGAAAGAACCAGGATTTTGTCAGCAATTTGATGTGTTTCAGATAACTGGACTGGATCCTTAACTGGTAAAAATCAACATTAACTAAGACGATATATTTTGGCCAATATACAACACCTGAGTATGTATTTTCTAGTGTTGAAGTATTTGAAGTAAAAGGATTAAAGTATTTGTCATCTTGGTGTCTTAGTTCAATTTGCTGCAGAGTTCTGACAAAATTCTAGAGAAACTTCTCATTGATCATTAGGTGCCAGACATAAGAGCAAGTGTCATTCTTAAAGTGAAGATGAAAATGCAAACTATACAAACAATTCTGAGAATTTACACAGTGCCACAGAACATTTCTCTGGAATTTCTAGTTTGGAATTAGGGTTTGCTACAATGAGTGAGCCCAGGCGCGCTGGCTGACGTCCATGTGAGTAATTACATTGAGCTCAATATGAAGTTCTCTTTTCAGAGGAGCAATGTATTCTCTTCATCCTGACCTATTGTACAGTGGTGGTGCCTATTGTTTCAGAGATGCACCCAGCCTGAGAGACAGCTGCTCTTTACTGATAGCTGAAACAATCCTCGTACCCATAGTTGATATTCTCTTCCAGACTCTGCTCTGCTTCACAGAACAGACTTGCATGTTGTACGTCTTGTATAAAGGTGCTTATCCTCATCTGCAAAGAGCTTTGAGAGCCACAGAAGAATGAGTTACCTATGTGACAGCTAGTCTTTCCACAGCTGTAAGGAATAAGAAAACAAAAGGGGAGAGGAAAGGTACTGGCTAGTATCCCTAACTAATGTGTGAATACATGCTGGGACTGGACCTGAGGGAAGTTAAAGGGTAAGACAAGAGTAGGATACAAGTATAATCTCACCATTCATCACTGTTCCTTTTTTAAGTCTTCCACTTTTTTCCCTCATCACCTAGAGCTTTCTGTCTCAGTGCTATAATTTCTTAACTCGGTTTCATTACCAAGAGGGGTTTGCTTCTAAATCCATTAAGTGTCTCAAGGTGTTTAGCCACAAGGTGCGGAAAAGGAGGGCAGTTTGTTTTACCATGGCATTAGTAGCTCTGTGCACTCCTGTCTAATGCCATGCCATTTACACCAATTGGAGCACCTTTAACCTCTTCTTTAAATCATCTCTACTTTTTAGTGTTTTCTTTATTTTTCTTTTATCTTATTTCATGTCTGAACCTGGTTCAATATTTTTACAATGATACTGAGGCAGTGCCAAATTCTATTCTGGTACATGGCTGGATGCAAGTAAATCGTGGCACAATTTTTACTTCATTAAGAGTTTATTAGACAAACTGTTACTACTCATGATGCCATCATGGGACAACAAAAGCTTTTATGAGAATAGCATACAGGAGAAGTTGTTTCTACGCAAAAACCATTAGCAGATATATTTATTTTATTATCACTCAACATATGAGGGGGAAATAAACCAAATGGTGTATTACTTGCCACATGGAAAAGGACCAAGTTGATTAGAGGGGAAAAATTATTTTCAAACCTCTGACAAGCTTTTACAATTACAAATAAATGTGAATATAGGTTAAATAAAAAACCAAAACAAAATAAAATATGCAATTGTGCTCTTTTCACCATCATTGCCTATTCCTCCTAATAGTCCTGTTTACTCCTTTTCTGCCTCTTTTGATCTGACTTGATTGAGTTGCCACCCCTTTCTCTGGTTTTCATTGAACTGGAAGAACAGAGGAACTGAACAAAGCTGTTGATATGTAAATAACAGCTTTGAAGATAGAAGTATCAGATTTCTCCTAAAAAGAAAAAATGCAATTGCCTTTTTTTTTCTTTTTGACCATAGAAAGAAATATCCTGATGTATAATTCAAACTGTGCCTGAAACTAAAGATTCCATTATCTCTGAAGAGTTATCATTTCAGCCAAACCAGGTATTTCCAGAGTACTGTGGAAACTCTATTAAGTGTGAAAAATGTTACATTCTAAATGTTGTTGGAAAATTGACTATTTCAACTCCGTTTCAGTTTCCATATTTTCCATTTCAAGTACTTTTTGATAGGGCTTTTTAAAAGATGGGATAATTTTCCCTTACACAGAAACAACTGAAAGCCAGGTTCTGATGCCATGGCTCCCACAAAGTGGTATCTGAGGTCACAGAATTGGAAGTGATCTCTGGAAGTCACCTGATACAACACTCCTGCTCAAGCAAGGTCATTTAGAGCTGGTTGCTCACGACTGTGTCCAGGTGGCTTGTAAATATTTCCAAGGACAGAGACTCCACAACCCCTCTGTGCAGCCTGTGCCAGTGCTCCGTCACCCTCACAGTGAAAAAGTGTTTCCTGACGTCCAAAGGGAACTTCCTGTATTTCAGTTTGTGACTATGTGTGGTTCCTCCAACTCCAAAGAGACTCTTCCCTGGATCACAGTTATGATAAGCAGGTTTCAAAACTCACTGAAGTCAATGGCTAGTAACTTACACACTTCTGGGCTTTGAACAGGACCCTGTATAACTAGAAGTATTAAATTATCTCTATTCTCTTGCAACTGCCAGAATAGTGTGCATTTTTAGGGCCATATATCTGTATGAAGCCAAGAAACAATTTGCAGGGATGGCCGCTTTCAATTTTCAGCGAGATACCCTAATGCTCTTAGTCCAAACATACAGTTGGTGGTTTGCAGTTTCGAGTATGAAGTTATGAGTTGCATTTGCACAAATGTCATAGTACGAACTTTGATAATGAGGCAACACAGCCTCAGAAGAGAGTAGCTGCTGCTGATGCATGCTGGCAGCAGCTCTTGCTCCAGAATACCCAGCTTGCCAATGAAAGCTATCAGCTCTAATGGAGGAGTATGTTTACAGGTAAGAAGGGACCATTTACAGATGGATGGATCAACTGCAGTAAGACTATAGGGTCCTGAATATATCATAGCTGGTTTAAATATAGAGTGCACAGCATCACTTTTAGACCAGCTTGTGTTTTTCTGTCTTCTTGCATAGATAAGGGACAAAGGCAGGGTTCTTGAGAGAGCCATGAAACGCACAACTGATGAACAGTGAGCTTTGGGTATCACAACTAGCTGGAGACCTACCTGCATTAGGCTCTTTTTTTCCCTGAGATTGCAATTGCAAACATTCCCATGCTCAATGTCTGTGGCTCCAAGGGTAAAAATGAGCTACTTTCTTCTCTTAATTTTTTAGGCTCAACCTGGCAGCCAGGTACTCCCACAACTACCCTGTGTCCCTATTCTACCATAACCATTTGTGTCCACTTTCTTGCTTTCTCTCTCATTCAGTATTTTCTTGCTTATGAGATTTTCTAATTCACCACATCATTTTGTAAAATACTGCACTCCTTTCTGACCATGTTACCTTCGTCTAGTTGTATGGAAAGACCACGAAGATAACTTTTTTCCGATTAAAAACAGCATTGTGAAAAACCCCCAGCCCACACTGTTGCTTACCATGACAATGCTATAGTCTCATGTTGCTGACAGTCCCCAAGAACAAAAAATTCAGATTTTAAGCAATTGAGAACTTGTCATTTCTACATCAGTATCTTAGAAACAAATCTACTTAAACAGCCTTCATGTTAGATAGGAGAAGGTAATTTTATGTCCCTATTAATTCTAATTGGTGCCAACTTCAGCAGGCAATACACTTATTTTTATTTACCTTTTGTCTATCAATCAGACACTTTGGCTGTTTATTACCGGTAATGCTCACCCATCATTTATCATCATGCAGAACAGTAACATTATGAAAAGCAGAAATCAGCATCACTTTGCCAGTTTTCAGAATATGGACAGAATCAATAACATATCAAACTGGCTCCATCAAGGCGTCTTGAAGAAAAGGCAAGCTGGGACGTTTAGCCGTAATTTGTGAACTACCTGAGCTTTGCTTGAGATCGTCCTGATCTTCTCCACATTTTGCTCCACGAGGTAAAAATACACCTGTTTCTGAACATTGGTAAGGAGTCTCTGACACACACTTTCACACACTAAGACACCTTACGTAGCTCATAAAAAACAGAAGGCTGCAATAATGGGTGTACTCTTTTTCACTTATTTACTATTGGGCGGCAAGATTTAGAAATGGACAATTTTGGGTAGTTAAATAAATAATTTCTGAATCATGTTCATAAGAAGAATCAATAGTGCTCTTCTGGAAGCCACCAAAGTTTTTCTTTTGCCTTCATCTACAGGATGTCAAGTGTTTTCCCTCTGGCAAATCTAGAGCAGGTCTTGTACTAGCACTGATATCCAAGATAGTTGCGCTTCTTTCAGGCAGCGCAGAGATTTGATTTCATGTGGACTTCTTTGGCCCTCCATGTCCATCCACTGCCGCAGCTCAAAAGGACATTCCATCCCAATGCAGGGACAAGCGCAAGCTGGAAACTACCATACGCATATTCTACAGGAGACAGTTTAGACCACAGCATCAGATCACACTTTTGTCTGAAGCTGCTGCAAAACTATGTGCTTAAGTGCCAGGCTGAATCAGTGCCTGAAAAGAATTCCCCATGTGAAGCAATTCAGCAACTCTCTTGTGGGGTGTTGGGTTTTCTCTTCTTGCCCTTCTGCTATAAGAACGCCCTTGGCCACTACCAAGCAGTTTAGAAAGAAGCAAACCGCTTCTCCCAGCGTTCATTTGATGGATACCAGAATTAAATGCTATTCTCATTTTATGCACCCCCTGTTGTGTCCAAGTCTAGATAAGAATAAAGTGTCTGTAATCTATGCTCTTTTGGGTAGGTCACAGTGGAAAAAATGGGAGGTTTGAGAAATTTCAACTTGATTGCTTTCTCCCAGTGTGAATTGCACTAAAAAAGACTTAAATCCCTGGACTTTAAACTCATTCATTCCTAGAAAAAGATAGATAGGTAGATAGATAGATAGATAGATAGATAGATAGATAGATAGATAGATAGATAGATAGATATTTCGTGGCATATAATAGCAATAATCCCATTTACCTCTGAGTAGACTGGAAGATTAAAGCTTATGCCAATCTACTGAGCAAACAGTCAGGCTGCAGTATCATACATGCCCTCTGTGTATTCCAAAGCAAACAGAGCACACTTTTATTTAAAGCACAACTTGGGTAAATAACTTATGGAACCAGTTATTAGTCATACCTTAGTTGCCCCCAGAAACTACATAAATTAACCTAAAAAACCAGCAGGTTAATTAAACAGAAACTATACAACCTTATGCACAGACTGCATTTTTTCTGTCAGTGGATATCTAATGCAAAAGCATTTCAGTCCTGATGCTTTGTCCATGCTATTATGAGATAAAATTTATTACTACTATGAATAAAATTTTACATTTATTTATTGTGATTCATCCCAAAGCTGTTACAGAGCTTTGGATCCGGATTATCAACTAGTAGCACCATCATGATGTTATCACGCACAGAGTATATTGCATTGAAAGATCTCAAAACTTAAAGTATTAATCAGAAACCTTTACATGTTTTTAGCTGCTTACCTGCAGCTGCACATCTCGGAGATTTTTATCCTTGATCAGACTGATGTTTTAGTGTCTCTGTCATTCATTGAGAGAAAAACGTGACTGATTCCAAATATACTTGTGCTTTGGACTCAAAAACCCTTTGAAAGGATCAAAAATTGAACCTCTTATTTATTTAATCTGATTCTGTCGGGTTCAAAAAATTGGGTGCAAGCCTACTAGTACCACTTAACATTTGAAGAGAGCCTTTTGTGAGCCTTTCTATTAAAATGGCCATGATAGTAGGAAGCAACTATAATTTGGCTATGAATCACAGAGCTATTCACAGGAAGGCTGTTAGCAAAGACAAAGGCCCTGCTGTCCATTATAAACCCATGAATTGCCTTCCGATAAATGCAGCTTGTCCTTCGATGTACAGCTACTCATTGCAATCCACCCAGCAGCCTCCATTGTTCTCCCTAATGAAAATGCACTCTGTAATGGAGAAGCTGCCTAATTCACTAAAGCAGAGACTGTTTTTTCGACAAACTGTTTGGTACTGGAAACTGTAAAAATCCCCAAAGCAAGGAGAAATGCATTTTTTTCCTCCATAACATTTAACCTTCATTCACAAACAGCAAAATCTCCTTTTTCTTTAAAAATAAGTAAATAATAATGGTGTTCCTTTTGTGGGTATTTACCAGGAAGATAAATCGCAAAGAGCTTTCCTCTATACCATCTTTAAAAAGAATCTCTTCTTTCTGTGTTTTATATATCATGCATATGTATCTAGGCACTTTGAAGAAGAGAAGGCAATTTCTTTGAGTGCCTTTATTGTCCTCCCTTCTCCTTTCAGTTAATATTTGCCTAATATTTGATAGTTGTAATATCAAATTAAAGATGTAATATCAAACTAAAGATGCGGTATCAGGTAATGCATTAAATTTACGCACAGATCCTGAAACCACTGGATGGAAAGTGTATCTATGGATATGCCACTGCAGAGTAACAACGGTAGCTTTGGGCTACAGCTGCTAAAAATAACTTGCTCTGTGCTGCAATTCAGGTATGAGAGATTCAGACCATTCATAAGAATGGCCATTAAAAGCATCAGATGGACTGGAAATACCCTCCTCCATCACTCTGGCAATTCCTTTTTGGTGAGTCTGTGCAGTGGTGGAGTTTTTCTCTTGTTTTGCTTGTATTTTTTTTATGAAGAACACAATATCTCTTGATTTCTTTGCTGGGAAACAGTACTTTTTAGAGTTTAAACAGACATGGCCATCATTTCAATTCCAGAGAGGCAGCAAGGAAGAAGAAAAGATAATTTTTCAAGGCTAATGTTAGACTGTTGGCATTTTTTTAACAAGGCAATCAAAACAGTAGCCGTCATAATAAATAAAATCCCTTTAGCATTTATATAAACTGTAGCCTCCTGCATACATTTAATTAGCATATTTTCCCTTGCATAGTCTCCAGGGGCAAGGTTGATCCACCCTGACTTGTATTGAGAGCATACATCACTGATAAACAGTCCCACTGAAGTTGAAGAGATTGATCATGCAAGCAAACGTCTCACCAGTTGGGCTTCATAACAAATGCTGCAAAGCGACAGTCAGACAAACTGCTGAAACCCTGCCTACGTTCTTTCCATAGAATCACAGAATCCTAGAAAGGTTTGGGCTGGAAGGGACCTTAAAGGTCAGCTAGTTCCAACCCTCTGCCATAGGCAAGGACACCTCCCACTAGACCAGGTTGCTCAAAGCTCCATGCAGCCTGGCCTTGAACAATTCCAGGGACTGAGCATCCACAGTTTCTTTGGGCAACCTGTGCCAGTGCTGCATCACCCTCAGCAAGGAATTTTTTCCTAGTGTCTAATCTAAATCTACCCTCCTCCAGTTCAGTGCCATTCCACCCTGTTCTATCCCTATATGCCCTTGTAAAGAGTCCCTCTCCAGATTTCTTGTAGGCCCCTTTAGGCACTGGAAGGCCGCTATAAGGTCTTTGAACTCTGTCTGCCTGTCTTCATAGGAGAGGTGTTCCAGCCCTCTGAGGTTCTTAGTGGCCCTCCTCTGGACTTGCTTAAGCTCATCCAGGAAATAATGAGTAACAATGAAACTGGCCTTTAGGAAATCAAGTGAAGTCAAAAATAGTAACTCATATCACACACTCGTATGGTCCCGGAGCTGGAGACAGCAGCTCTGACAGGCTGAATGGTTGCACTCAGGCAGCAGAGGGTTTCCCTCAGCTTCCTTCTTTCCCCAAAAGAAATCCCTAAGGGCATGCACTTAGCACGGCTGGAGCAACCACTGCCTTGCAGAAGCTTTGGCTACCGGCTTTCCAAGGATTGCTGCACAGAGCCTGATTTCCCCGCGTTCCCAGCAGCATAGGCAAGCGTGTGGGAGGGCAGGTTGCTCCCATTACACAACAGGCAGAGGCAGGCCGGGGCAGCTGGCAGGCAGGGATTGTGAGGGGTGTCCGGAGCTTAAGCCTAGCGCTCCACGCAGGACACCTGCGTTGCCTGCCCCGCGGCTGACAACCTCCCTGCAGCACGAGATGTGCTCCGCGGCACTGCGTGGGGAGGAGGCTGCTCAGGTCAGCTCCAGCCTCGCACAAGTGATTTGCCCCCATGCTCAGTCTCCTCTTTGCCTCTTTCAGCTGTGCTTTGGTCTCTCCCTGCCTCTCATGAAGGGGACAGAGCACCTGGATGGTGGTGGCGGCTGTCACTCTACTGTTTTCTTCCTCAGGGTACTCACTCTAAAGGGGAAGGGACATTCTCTGCTCCATGTTAAGCAACAGCAGCACAGATGCAGGCTTGCCTTGTCAATACCAATGATCTATGTAAGGATTAAGAATGCCAATAAAAAACAGTTGTTTTTTTTTATTTCTTCTAGTTCAAACTGAACAGCCTGTTTTTTTCCTTTCCACTTTGTTCTACCAAAGTAAAACAAAACAATTTCCTTATCAACCTGTAATCTCATCAGAACATCTCTTTAATCTGAAACAAAATGTGAAATGTGGCAGGCATACAAGAAACAAACAGAAATGAAGGACTAGCTGCAACTGTACTGCTGCTTCCTGCTTCCAGGATTGCCAGTGATCTGAACACCAGGCTCCAGCCCCAGCTCTGCCCAAAAGGGTTTCTATTTGCATCTCCTGTAAAATAACTGTGCAATGCCATTCTCTCGCTCTTGACAGCTGATGTTTTAGTATTTGTTAAAATATTTCAGAGCTGTAAATATTGAGGAAACACATATTGGGATTTTTTTTTCCCTGTTGGTTAAATCACAATTTTGAGATAAGAATTACAGTTCAAATCAACACAAGCAGCATCAAATTCAGCTCCCCCATGTTTGCTTGACAACATTAATCATTGGACACTGAAAAAGCAGGAGTATTATCTGTTCCACTGTCAAGATATGTATCCTACTCAACAACCTAAACATGTCTGCAGCTGAAAGTATTTGGAAAATTTGATCCAAGTCCATATAGATCTTGAGCTGTATGAAACTATGTTTTGGCAAATTTTCTATTTGTACTGCTTGCAAATTTAAATCCAGTTCTGCTACACTGTTGTGCAAGAACAAGAATTTACAAGGAGTCATTCAAAAGTAAGCAGTATATTTGTTCATATTTTGGTGAGACTGAATGCGTTTTGCATGTGAAATATTTCCTGTGTTAAATTCATTCTCACAGCGCTGTTTTGTACTGAAATTTCTCCATACTAATCAGTATCCAGTATATTCAGCATATTCAGATTGATATATCCAGGATGATAGTGGTTTAGTACAACTACTAAATTATTCATGTGAAAACATATGTTGCACTAACCGTGCTAAAGTGTTTATAAGCAGTATGTCTGGGGTGAAAAAAATAAGAAGAGAACAGAGAAGAATAATCTACAAATTAAAGCCAAGACATCTTGTAAAATTATAATAAATCTGGGACAACATGCAGTAGCGTGCTAATGAAAATTGCTGATTACACCAAAATAGGAGGCAATGTCCATTGGACAAGAATCAAAATATCACAGTGGAGGAAGGAACTGAGCATTGTTAAAAAACAGAGATTGGACAAAAGGACTATGGAAAAGCTGAAGGCTATGTTCACAAGTTGTCTATATGGCCAAATAAAACAAGGTAGAAGAGCCTGTGATTTATACAGGCAAGAAAGAGACAATGGGCAGAAGCAGTGACACTATGCAATGAAGTAACACATCCAAGGTTGCATGCTAAGCCAGGAGAAGAACACAGATCTATGCAGCATCAGGCCAGTGAGCTAGGATCTCCCTTTCTGGGGATCACGTTGATATTACAGGACAAACAGACTCTCTTGAAGATGGCACCATGCAATCATGAGTTTCCTACTCAGAAACTGTTTCTAGACAGGCAAACTTTACACCAATTTCAAGAGCAAAAACATTGCCAGGAACACCTGTTCTTCATAGATATCATGTAGTCAGGGGTCACTGCTGAGAGTATTTGCTGTGATTTCTACACTCCTCTCTGATCCAACTTTTAAGGTCAGCAGAGAGCAACATGTGCAGCACACAGATTTAGTGGGCAGATTAGCAAAGTGACCTCAGAAAGGGAACAAAGTGTGCTGCTTTCTCAATCAGCATCTTTTAAAATCTCTGATAACTAACATTGAAATACTTGCTTTGACATGAGAGTTTGCTGAGAGAGTTTCCATGGTAATTCTTGGCCTTTTGCCTGTGGGGACAATTTCAACTAGCTTCAGTGGGCAGGATGGGCTTAAGGATTTCCTCCCAGATAGCCTCAAAACTATTTATTTGCTGCACAGACCCCAGGAAGAGCTGCAATACAGACGTGGATGGGGGAGGCTGTGAGCCACAGGGTGCCCTGTGGTCCGAGGGGCAAGGGGTGCAAATGTTCCTTCTAGTTGATAAATCTGCCTCCAGATTGGATGCTGCTGAGATTAAAGATGGAAGATGAAGGATGATGTTTCTCCCAGATTACCATGAGCCCTGGCTGTAGCTGAAGCGCAGCTCTCACTCAGAGCAGCATCTGGCTGCTGGCTCCAGCTGCGGGCTTGTAGCCCATTCTCTGCAGGCCTCCTGGGATCTTGCAAAACCACAGCTCTTGAATGGCCTTCTGCTTCAGACAGCAGGAAGGTGTCAGGCCATGCAAGCAAAATCCTTACTTCTGCTGACCATCTGACAGTTGTTCCCACAACAAAAGCTCCTGTCCACCTTTCTAACCAGCTGAACTGCATTTACTAGTATTGTTCCTTGAAATACCTCTACAGTACAGCTATATACAAGTAACAACTGGTCACTGGTTTGTGCAACTTATATGATGATATTTTATACGTTTTTAGCATTGCAGTGGTTTACTTCTCTCAGAAACAAAATGCCTATAAATATTATGCATATAATAGTGCTACAACATAAACAGTGCATCAATTTTGCAAATTATTATATACGCTATATATTATATATTATGGGATATTTATAACACATATATATACACATATATAAAGATGTACAAATATACCTACATATCTGCATGCATATCTATATGTATCTATATGTACGTATATACACATATATAAAGATGTGCAAATGTGTATTTCTATATAAAAAAAAATATGGAACAGGCTATGAATGCAAAAATTCTTGCTTGCATTAATAATGAAGCAAGCGAGCACTTCATTTAATAACATCTATGATGCAGAAGAATAAGGATTCTCCTTGATAAGTCTGCAAATGCTAATGATATGAACCATCTCTGCTGAGTAGTTTTATAACAACGTGTCATTATGACATACAACTCCTCCAAATTTCTATCAGCACATACGCCCATTGGTTTCTGGTATGTAGTACTTGCTCTTTCTTTGTTATTCTATCATTTTGATTAGACTGAATGAAACTCAGAACAAAAGGCCAGGGTCAAGTTCACACATATATTGAGAGTGTGCTGCAGAGTGCTTTCCTGTTTTGCTGTCATCAAGGCTGCTGTCAGCTAGCACAAAAGTGTATTGCAAGACACTTACAGCATCCAGCCCAAACAGGCTTTATACATGCAACCTTACAGCTCTGACAGGTTCAAACCACAGTTTTGTGGGATATTCCTCTTTGTGGGGTTATCCACATGCTCCACCTTTGGCTGGGATACTGAAAAGTGCCATGCAGTAAGGAAGGAATTCACATACGCCCCCTAAAGCAAAATCTGTCTCAGCATATTTACCGACCTGTGCAGCACCACAATGTCATCAAACAGAGACTCTAATTGCTATGAGGCAAACAAACCATGCCATATGGCTACAACTGCAAAAGGAACAGGCAGTCCCTGCTTATTTCCTCCATCATCCCATGGGGCTACCCGATGCTGGTCCCCAGGGGCAGGTGCCACTAACCCTGCCAGTCCCTGGGCAAGGCTCCTGGGACCCTTGTGGCTGCAAGCTGGGGACCACTCGCCTGGCTCCTGTGGACCACAGAAGTGTTTGGGGCTCGTGGGGAAAGGTGATGCAGGGCATGCCAAACTGCCCCTCACATACCTATGACTGATGAAACCACAGGGGGTGGTTTTCAAAACCTTACCTTCTTCTGAGGTTCTTCTTTCTGATCCTTTTAATTCTACTGGGAGTGGATGAGCTGTGATTTGCTTCTGACATTCATAGATTGTCTTGAATAATGTATTTATCAGAGACATAATCAAATACTGCAGCCAACAGGACTCTCTGCCTCCTTAACAATTTTCTCTGGGTTTTGTCTTTGGGTTTTTTGTTGTTTTGTTTTTTTGTTTTTTTTTTATTCATGAGATAAATAGTCTATTTGGGTTATTTTCTTGAAACAAAGATACTTTTTCTGTTATTTGTCTCCAGACCTGAGCTGCCACATTAAATAAATATTAAGTCCTAAAATCTTCCCTGAGAAAAATCTCTTATAGGCTTCAGTATGAGGTTTGTACAACTCCTACAGAATCATTAATGTACTTGGAGATTGAGTTTTATCTCTGTTTCTAGCCCTCCTATTTAATTTAACTACTTACATAAAACAAAAATGAAACTTACAATGATCGTCAACTGAAAGTTTGAAACCTTACCATAATGCCAACAAAGCTGTCTGATATAGAGCTGAAGCAATAGGAGGAAGTAGGACAATAAACAACATACTTGAAAGATTATTATAACTAGAGAAATGGATATGAGGAAAAGCAGCATCATTTTTTAGGAAGTATGCACTAAGAAGAGACAAAATGAGCTGCTCCTGTTGTTTTTTATTCCTGGTTGGAAGGAAAGAAGAGTATTTCCATGTTTGAGATATACCATAATTTCCTACCAGGACTGTTTTTACTACAAAATACAAATAATTCTTGTTTCTGTTTGAGAAATATTTTATTTTGGTTTTGTTTTCTCTCTTTTGCGGCTCCAAGACTATAAAGAAATAAGACATTGAATTTAGTTAACTGATGTATGATATTCTCCATCAGTAAAAGAAAGACAGACAACAGGAATAACTATGCCAAATTCCAATCATTAAATACACTGTTTTTAATCCTTTTATCCTACCTTTTATTTACTGTCTTCTTAGATTTTGCAGAAGTTTACAACAGAAATATGGTTTTCTTTCTACCTGCTAACTTCAGGCTGACAGACTCACTGCAGCTACTATAACAACAGCTGTGTTTAATTAGAACATGCATGTCACCTGGGGAAGATGGGACAGAAATTATTGAGTAAAGTTTCCATACAACATTTCCCTGGTGGATATAAGTGCTAATAACAATGAGAGCCTTGATTCTCTGCTTTAATCCCCTCTTCCTGTGGTTGTTTACCACTGAGGAGGAACTCAAAACACAACTGACTGATTTTCTGTGAAAATACCAGGAAAGCATCAATCTGAAAGTGAACCACAGGAAGAAGAGGATTCGGACTCTTTTCTTGCCAGCTACTCTGGGCTGCTACTGTGGCCATCAGGCTCTTGGGACAAGCGGCTTTGTTACAGTGTCATCTGGTGTGCAGAGAATTGTGTATTCCTGAAGATGCTAAACCTGTGTCTTCCGAGGGTTACAAATCAAAATCTGGCCCATGTCTCTATTATATTAAATTACATCAATCTTTTTGTTGCTGCATTGTAATGTATTCCAAAATCATATATTAACACTGGTTAAATTATTACTGGATCATATTTGGGACTGTACTGGAAAATCATTCAGCTTGTACTACTCACAGCCTTATAAGAATTGAAATTGATTCAACATACATACACTGTCATGGTTTAAGCTCTGCCATGCAGCCTACTCTCTCACTCCCTCCCTTCCTCCCTCAGCTCCTGGAGGGATGGGGAGGAGAATAAAGAAGAATACAACTCCCACA
>WYDI02041289.1:0-37532 GCA_009867235.2 Psittacus erithacus
TGTGAGGGTGGTGAGGCACTGGAATGGGCTGCCCAGGGAAGTTGTGAATGCTCCATCCCTGGTGGTGTTCAAGGCCATATTGGACAGAGCCTTGGGTGGCATGGTTTAGTGTGAGGTGTCCCTGTCCATGGCAGGGAGGTTGGAACTGCATGATCTTAATGTCCTTTCCAACCCTAACTATTCTATGATTCTATGATCTGCAAAGAAAATTTATGGCAGAGCTGATCCAGGAGACAGCACAACACTGCCAAGAGACCACTGAGCACTTAGGAGAGCACTGCTTGGGTCTCACCTTCCCACCCCACTCTCCAGCAGCTCTCTGCCTTGACTGTGTAGGGATACTCTTACAGAGGACCAGCAAGAGGTGTCCTTGATGAGGAGTTAAGGCCATTTTAGTCCCACCTCTACTGTGCCATCTCAAACAAGCTGCATCACCCCTTCAGTTACTCTGCCAATACAATGAGGACTACAACATTCACTTCACTGGGTAAAGTATTTGAAGGCACATCCCATGACAGAGGCTCCTATTCACAGCACTTCTATTGTACATTTGTTTCCTTCAACTGCTGCTGCATTGCAGAAACTGCTTCACCTCACCATAGCAGTGACTGCTTCCCAGGGGGGTCAAGTGTTTCCTCTCCTGCCCTTCAGGCTATGCTGTGGTTTAGTTATTTAATATTACTAGAGTTTCTTTTAACAAAAGAACACTGTGCATCAGAAAATGGTTTGACAAGGGCCTGTAGTGATAGGACAAGGGGGAATGGCTTTAACCTGACAGACAGGAGATCTGAATTAGACATTAGGAAGAAATTTGATCCTGTGAGGGTGCTGAGGCGCTGGCACAGGGTGCCCAGAGAAGCTGTGGCTGCCCCATCCCTGGCAGTGTTCAGTGCCAAGTTGGAGGGGGCTTGGAGCAACCTGGTCTAGTGGAAGGCATCTCTGCCCGTGGCAGGGGGTTGGAACTGGATGAGCTTTAAGGTCCCTTCCAACCCAAACATGTGCCCAACACAGAACTGTGCCATACCATCCCTCAGGCATGCTGAGCACTTGCACTTGAGACTAAAGCCAAAGGGTACCATGATGTTAACACAAAATACGCATCCTAGTGCTGAGAGCTTTCAAAAACCTTGTCCCACGTATCATGAATAGGCAGTGGGTACTTGGGTGTTGTTATCACACCTTCTCTGTCTTCTGTCTCACCTTTTATACAATCAGACTAACATTATTGGTTCTTCTCAGAGTCACGAGTGAAAAACAGCATCTGTGAAAAACTCAGATGTTGTGCTATGATTAAATTAATATTATACTTAGAACTTGTTTAACTAGTGAACAGGAAAAGCAGCATGGATGTGGCCCAAGCCAAATACAGAGGGAAACAAAATGCTGAACTAATTCTGTAGCTGAATGAGCCACACTCCTCCAAAAAATCAGCATGCATAGGTAACTAAAGGCTTTGCTATAACACGCACATGCAGAACGTACAGGCAGTTTCTAAGTTTTAGGAATATGGCATTGCAAACTCAGTATATTTCTTTCAGTATTCTCTTAGGAAAGATGACAGTACTGTCTAGTTGAAGCTGAAGTATGTAAAGATGATTTAAATTCACTTTGCTGTTTCACAAGCTGAGGGAAAGCTGTCTATACAGCATACCACCCTGACTGATCTTTTACTAGCAATGTTCCAAAGCATCTTCTTTCCTCTGGATGATAGTAGGATCAAATGAAACTGAACAAAGGCTGGAGGATCAAGCTTCTGTTGGTGTCCAAATAACAACAAATCCAATTTTCTACTAACTGGCATGTAGAGAGCATTGAAGTAGAACTGCGCTGGCATTTGCTGTCTCTCCATGAAAGTCTGTTATCAGGGAAGTGTTCCCAAATGCAAACAAAGCTGCCTTCCATGCTGCCACCAGGGTGCCTGACATCATGACCTCTTATAGCTAATACACTAGATGTCCCACTGGGATGCAAGAGCCTCACATCCTTTAACAAGCCCCAGGTTTGTCAAACAGAACATAGAGGTTTACCAGGTAAGTGGTGCTTCAGAGAGGGGAAAAGCTTCTAAGAAGGGATTTAAAATGATAAATCTATACAAGTTACAGAGAAAACAAAACATGCTATTTGGAACAAATAATGGGATAAACCATAAGAAGGAAAATGCTAAATGGGAAAGGATGGAATGAGAACCCAGGATATGAAGAACAGCATTCAACTTACAAAGGATAATGAGGTAGGGGCATGGCAGGCAGAGAAATACTGAAGAAACTCTGAAGAGCAAGGAATAAACAGTGCCCATTTCTTGTGCTAAAGCAACTACACTCATGATTATGAAAAAGGTATAGATTACAGGCATTCCAGAAATCAAGATGAAACACAGGTAAACAAGAACAAGGGGTTTACCAAATCAGTTAAGAAAGAGTGGGAAACAAAAACCTACACATTAACACACCAGCACGTGATCACTCTGCACAGCCATTAAAGCCTGGCACGTATTCAAGAAGGAGCACATAGCAGCTGAAACTGCCTCCTGCTCCGCCTACCCTTCTCCTCCTGTGACCTCCACTGGCACATGTGCTCCATCACAGGTGCAGGAATGCTGCCCACCCACACAGCCTGCTCCCTATTCCAGCACCAGGAGCTCTCATCCTTGCCAGCCACAGCAGGAGGCGAATAGGATAGTCACTGACAGATAAATACTTGGGATCTCATGAATCCCTCCATTCTGATAAAAATTGAGTAATGGCATGGAATCAAATAGCAAATGCTGCTGGTGTGCAGTGCATAAGATTTGCTACAATTATCACATAACACAACTGTAAACCAAAGGTTAGACCCCATATGAATTCTCCTGCTATACCTGGAAGGTTTCCATTGTTATCCACATCATCGATACACGCTCCCCATCTAAGGAGAAGCTGCAAACAGCCTAAGCGGCCATGGAAAGCAGCATAATGAACAGGCCTCCAGTCCTTCCTGTCTGAAACATTCACATTCTAAAACGAAAGCAGCAACAGGTTCATTTGTTAATTTATGAATCTTAGTCACAAGACACATTCTATAAATAGGAATGAGCTGTTCATTGTGTTAAATTATGTAAAGCCAATCACATAGTGTTTTGCAATGTTAAAGGCCATGAATGCAATTCCCATTCCAAAAGAGGCACTTTTCACAGGTTCTTGGTTTTATTTAAATAAGACACATATAAAAGGTGCATTTTTAGACATGCTTCTATCACTGCATTGGTCCTTATTCCTTAAATATGGGTCTGGATGTCTCCTTTACCATAGATCTGTATAACTGCAAAATAACACAACCACCACAGCACTAATCTTCATTTAATGACATCCTGAGTGGAATGTGGTTTAATCACA
Source organism: Psittacus erithacus (assembly GCA_009867235.2). Taxonomy (NCBI): domain Eukaryota; kingdom Metazoa; phylum Chordata; class Aves; order Psittaciformes; family Psittacidae; genus Psittacus; species Psittacus erithacus. The sequence continues at coordinate 3,372 of WYDI02041289.1, forward strand.
TTATTGATTCTTACTAGATTTTTAGATATGGAGGGATAAGACAAGGGGGAATGGCTTTAAACTGACAGAGGGGAGACTGAGATGAGCTCTTAGGCAGAAGCTCTTCCCTGTGAGGGTGCTGAGGCGCTGGCACAGGGTGCCCAGAGAAGCTGTGGCTGCCCTATCCCTGGCAGTGTTCAAGGCCAGGTTGGACACAGGGGCTTGGAGCAACCTGCTCTAGTGGAAGGTGTCCTTGCCCATGGCAGGGGGCTGGAACTCAATGAGCTTTAAGGTCCCTTCCAACCCAAACCATGCTATGATTCTATGATAATTTCCCTAATGTGCCTTACAATAAGAAGTGGAAATTTACCATAAAAATAAATTCACGGACAATAATCTACAGTCCTAAATCTCAGTTTAAGCTAGGGAGAGTTTTGCTTGGAAGGAGATACCAGACTTTGGCTGTGTGGTAGGGAACTGCAGGTAAAAGTCTCTCACCACTCCACGTCGCAGTAAGGTATGCAAGGTGTATGAGTGCCCATGAGCTGCAGCCAAGTGTGAGGGTGTGCACCCACGGTCATCCTGAGCTTCTGCATTTGCTCCATTCACTAACAAAGCCTGAAAGAAATGCAGAGCAGAAGTTCAGTTCCCAAAGCAAACACTGTGTTGCAGGATGACTTGAGATGACAAGCAGGATAACTCTGTACTGACCTCAAGGCCCCAGCACTGCACAGAATAAATCTGTTTGCAATGATAGCACAAATGAGTGCTCTGGTTTTAACAAGGGTGAGTTGATTCCAGATGTAAAGACAGCAAGATCATAGAATCACAGAATTGTCTGGGTTGGAAAGGACCTTAAGATCATGCAGTTCCAACCCCCTGCCATGGGCAGGGACACCTCACACTGGACCATGCCACCCAAGGCTCTGTCCAACCTGGCCTTGAACACCGCCAGGGATGGAGCATTCACTTCTCTGGGCAACCCCTTCCAGTGCCTCACCACCCTTACAGTAAAGAACTTCCTCCTTATATCCAATCTAAACTTCCCCTGTTTAAATTTGAACCCATTACCCCTTGTCCTATCACTACAGTGATGAAGAGTCCCTCCCCAGCATCTTTGTAGCCCCTTTCAGATACTGGAAGCTGCTCTGAGGTCTCCACGCAGCCTTCTCTTCTCCAGGGTGCACAGCCCCAACTTTCTCAGCCTGTCTTCATATGGGAGGTGCTCCAGTCCCCTGATCATCCTCGTGGCTTCTTCTGGACTTGCTCCAGCAGCTCCATGTCCTTCTTATGTTGAGGACACCAGAACTACACACAGTGCTTCAAGTGGGATCTCATAACAGCAGAGCAAAGGGGCAGGACCTCCTCTCTCAGCCTGCTGGTCATGCTCCTTTTGATGCAGCCCAGGATACTTTTGGCTCTATTAGAGCTCTCTCAGTTGATCTTCATAATGAATTTGTCCAAGCGGCAGCTCTGCCCTACTTACTTGAGAGTGAATATTTACACATACCTGCATGCAAGCATCCTGACCCCGGATAGCCGCAAGGTGAGCTGCTGTCCAGCCTCCCACAGTCACGTGTGTTGTATCAGCTCCATGCCAGAGCAACCAGTGAAGGCACTGCTCAACGCAAACCAAAAGTTTCTACTTAACTATTCCTATCATGCATCTGAAACACATTTCAACTATAATTATCAGTTGATGTTACATTTCAAAACAGTATCACACTATTTCATTATAGAAACATGACACCCCAGAGCATGTCTTAGCCAGATACTTGTGCATTAGGAAGTTAGAGGCAAGTTACGCTTGGCTTCCACCCAAGAGTACAAAATGTGCAAACAATCTACTAATTCAGACCCTAGCATCGATTTTACTTCTTAATTTTACTCTTCCAAACTTACAATATAATCTGTAAGAGCATACCCATGGTAAAAGTGTTGGGAAATAAACAATGCTCACATGCATTCCAGCTAAAATTACTGGCAAGAGAAACACCATGAGCCAAATTTAAAGCCTCACTTAATTTATTAGGCTCATTCAGTGTACATAATCCCACCTCTCTTCTCATCCTTCCACAGCCTAGTTTTGTTTTATTCACTTTTTTTTCCAGCAGACATTATTGCTTGCAACTGAAAGCTATCCAAATGGACTATCCAAAACCAGCTAGAGGACCAGCAAGCTTTTTATTGCCTATTATTATGACTTATTATCTTCTCTGAAGTCAGCCTACAGCTCTGATTCCTCCACTGTTTCCACCAAGGAGCATAGCAACAAATAGATGACAGACAATTCAATAAAATCTAATACACTGACTGCAAAGTAGGAGAATCAGATGAAAAATGACAGTTTATAGAGGCAGAAAATGGTGGGCAAGCAGTATTTTTGGGGGATGACAACATGATGATCAGCACTTTCTTGTCAGTTTCTGTAAATTCCAGAAATAGCCCTGCACTTATTCCTTGAGTTTAGCAAGAACTTTACATTCTTTGCTCTGGGACGTGAATATTTATACGGTTCTTCCTGTTGCATCAAGGTTAGATTCCTATAAGGAATGTACAAGGAAGCTGCAACAAGAGGGTGAATGTTGTGCACAATACAGCAGTTCAGTCCTTCTGGATGTTCAAATCACTCAATCAAGCACCTGCTGATTTCCCCATCAATATTCAAGCATTCCATTTATGAACGTAAAATATATTAAGAGTCTTTCTATAGAGAGTGAGGCACGTTGGTAAACAGAATGAACATGTTTTCATGTCACTTCTCAGCTGTTTCAATCACCTTCAGAACATTTTACACACTACAGGACCTCCTTAGTGTCCTGAGAGAAGGGGAAAACACAACAGGGGCAAAAGAAGGTCATGTGTCTGGAACTGAGGCCATAAGGCACATATTTCTCAGAGTAAGAAAATCACTGATTTTGTGAAATCTGGCAATGCTGACTGCATACACTGCCTGGGGCTTCAGAAAGGGAAAATGAAAACCTAAAATGCTGTCTTTCTCTTCTTTCAGGAGGAAAACAGGCAGAGGTTATTGATTCAGCTCCATCAAAGCTAGCAGCTCTGTGTCCACGCCTTCTCCAAAGAAGAAAAACAGTAACTTGCAGTGTCTGAACACTATAAAGTCATGTTTTACCTCCAGGCTTCCAGAGTGTGCAGCACAGTGCAGTGGTGTGAATTTGTGGACTAAATCCACCTCATTAATACCAGCTCCACTTCTTATCATTGACACAAGCTGTTCCACATCCCCAGCTTTCACTGCCTCGTGCACACTACTGTAGTTTGGCTTCTTCTTGACAGCTACTGAGGAATAACAAAAGGGCATTAGTCAGTTCAGCAACATTTAAGAGGTAGGAAATAAGTGACGACGCAAAGAAACATCAGGTATCAGCTTCAGTGTTTGGAGTAACATATGAGATTGAGATTCATATCAGCAGGAATACTAAGTCATTCCTTTTTGTCAGAAACAGAGCAGTGTGCAAACCTCTGAGACAGACATGCCTCCTTCAGCCCCAAAAATGAGCCTGAAAGAGTAAGACACGGAGGAGAGATGACAAGAAGCACAGCAAGAGCAGGAAGCAAAGCTACTCCATCTATGGACACAAACGCTGGAGCAGGTCCACCCCAACACTGGCTCTCTTCCCAAACTGTGGGCATCATAGACTCTGGCATTAATCACATTTTCAAGTACAACGCTAGGCAGGCTTCTCACTTGAGCAAATAAGCTATCAGCTTTCACTTCCCAGGTGTTCTGCATGGCCACCTTCCTGCTGCTGCTTGCCTAAGGACTTGGCACAGAGTGGAATGCCACAAGGGAGGCTTCACCAAGTGAGCAGACCACATAACTGCTACATGGGTCAGGTTCAGGACAACCTGAGGTCAAACTGAAGGTGCTGTAGAAAAGCAGCTCTTTTATACAATGTGTTAGTCACCCTGCGTTGCTCCCTTGCTAAACTACAGCACTGCTCTGTCACTGCTCACTTTGTCAGCAGCTCCTACCAAAGTCAGTAACATTTTCACTGACCTCAGTGGCACAGATTCAAACTCTAAATGTAGAAGCAATGGGGTCAAGGAATGCCGAACAATCCATCACCAGGCCATGGGATTAAATAACTCGTGCTCTTCCTCCTTCATGCTTTTCCACTAATTAACTATGTGACTGGAAACAATGGGAGTTACATATCCAAGCCCCCTTGCAATAACTTGATATCTTGCCAAAACTTGTAAAGTGGAATATGCGATGTAAGTAGATCTAATGGCTGAGGAGGCTAACTTCAGATAGCCAAGCATGAGAGAGAAGAACCTAAAAGTTAGTATTCACCTTCTACAGTAGCCATCGTTCCAGGATGAAAATGCACTGATTGGATTTCACACTGTTAGGAGAAGTCTTGAAGAAGTGGGCTACTGTTTGCAAGTCAAGCAAGCACGAAAATGTAGGTCTTAAGAAGCATCTGTGCCTCAGTTTCTCTGCCTGTGGAGAAGAAATGGTGGTAGTAATTAGAATTGTTATGCAATCTGACACAAAAATATTAAAGAATATAAATGAGATACTGCATGGACATGGAGTCATAGAATGGTGTGGGTTGAAAGAGACCTTGAAGGTCATTCAATTCAAACCCCGTGCCATGGGCAGGGACACCTTCCACTAGACTAGGCTGCTCCAAGCTGCATCCAACACAGCATGTTTGTGATATATGTAGAAAAGCAGTAAATACAATTAAAAGCAGCATTTGCCATTTACCAGTGCCTATTTCCATTTAATCTGTAGCATGACAGCAGTGCTCAGTGACAGCAGTGCTCAGGCAGATCTGGGGTTGCCACAGAGAGGAAGGGAGGGCTGAAGCTGTTTCATCACCCCAGGCTCGATCTGGCGGCTGTGTGTCACTGCACTTCCCCTCCCCTGGCTCAGCCGGCTCTATCGGTGCTCAAAGCATCTTCCGTTAGGAACCAGGACTCCATCCCGTAAAACCCTGTCTGGACAAACAGCACCAGCATAGAAACACAGGATAATTCAGGCTGGAAGCGACCTCGGGAGGTCACCTAGTTCACGTTTATGAATACTATTAAAGTATATTTTGTAGTTTGAGTTGTTTTTAACAGAGGCAACGCCACCAGGGCATAAGTTCCCCACAAGGGAGCAATTTCTCTTTATGTCAAGGGAGGGCTACAGGCTTCAGTGCGATTACACGGACTTGCATCAGGGGAGGACACGGCCAATTCCACGACTTGCCAAAGTCCTGATGTTTAACACAATGTTCCAGCACAAGTTCAAGGTTATCCTCTGCGTTTCCAAACCCAGAACAGAAACAAAGGACGAGCCCTGCCAGCAGAGTGAAGCTTGTCTCCATTCTGCCTCCGGAGACCTACAGCGTGTGGAGATGGACGCCAAGCGCTGCTGCGTGGCTCTCGGCAGAGCCCAAGGGCAGCTCCCCTGGGACTGAGGTTCAGCAAACAGCTGCTAACATTAATTCTGCGAGAAATATGTTCATCTTGAAAGCGAAATTACTGGTTCCGTAATTTTAGTGCAACTTTTCATCAGAATTGTTATCAGATGCTCAAAGGAGAAAACTTTGTAGCATTAAGGAAGCATTCTGAGATGACCAGCTACACAAAACTCAACTAAAGAAATTAAGTGAAGGAGAATATGGCTCAGAACAGGGGAAGGAGGCAATCTCGTGTTTTCCAGTGTTTCTGAGCACACAAACCCATCCTGTGCAGCCCCAGGAGACGAGGGGGGCTGGCTGCAGGCAAAGACCGCTGCTACACTGCCCTTCCCCGCCTGCTCGGCGAATACTGAGCAATCCCGGTGTTTTGGCTGTCCCGGCGGAGCCCCGGGTCAATGGGGTGGGTTTCAGCCGAGGGAGCGCAGGGCCTCGTCCCGCGGTGCGGTCCCCTCATGGCTGCCCGCAGCCCTCAGGGAAGGGAAGCGGGGAAGAGTCTCACCGGGCGGGGGACATGGCTGCCCCTCGCAGCAGAAGCGGCCGCACTCTCCGTACCCTCCTCCTCGCAGCGCTCGACGCCGCTGAGGGGTTGCTATGGGCACAGCTATGGGCATAGCGGGCGCTCCCCTCGGGAGGAAAATGGCGGGCGGCGCGGCCATGGCGGCTGAGGGAAGACGGGAGGGAGGGAGGCAGCGCGGGTCCGTCTGTGTGAGCGGCCATAGGGGTGACTGCGGGCGGCGGCAGCGCATGAGGGGAAGGACTTGCATTGCCGGGTGGTGCTGACATCTTCCTGGCAGCCCTAGTGGTTTCATGGCACTCCCCATGGAGAAGTGTAAGGTAAGGATCTATTCTTACCTCCGAGCCACCACGAGGTATTTAACCTGTTCATGCAGGATAATCAGACTCGGTCACGATCTGTACGTGTTTAACCTTCTCCCTCTGCACTGACACGTTGACAGGGTACAAGGGGATGTTTTTTTCCCTGTATTTCCAGAGTCATGTTTCCAGGCAGGATGGACCCTTCCCAATGGGATCTACACATTGGTAATTACATAGACCAAGTAAAATCCATTTAGAACTTAATTATCCTTGTCATTGTGAAGTTGCCATAAATCCTCTTTTTGCAACTGAAGAGGTCTCTCTTCTATCCCTAGCAGACTAATTTGTTCCCTTTTTCTAACAGCCTTCAAATATTGGAAGACATCACATCTCTGCTCAGTCTCCTCTGAGTGTGTGTGACTTAGAAGTTTAGTCTTCCAGGACACAAAGTGTTGGAACATGTAACAGAGGAGTAACTCACCATAGCACAGCCCAGAGCCAACCAAAAGGACTGACTTACCCCTGATCCATCTCATGTTAAGTGTTCTTGTTCCTTTAGCTTTTCTCTAAAGCTGTTTTTAAGGTTGCCATCTAACAGGGCACTCACAAATATAGCTACAGCCTTAACATGAGTCAAGGAATTACTCACATCTTAAACTGCTTGAAGATGGGAAGAAGTTGTGAAGATGGGAAGAACTTGCAGCCAACAGCAAAACCACCTTCACAGCCAATATACCATACACCAAGAGCAAGTTCTGATCTCCCACCTGTCCTCACTGCAATACCCTCAGACTGGTACTGCTGTGACTGCTTATCTGTCTTGCTCCCAGCACGCCACAAATACACACATGGCAGAGTGAATGAAACATTAAATGCACAATGCCTAAGACACACAGCTGTATGATTATTTCCACTCCCACACAAACCCAGTTTTGAAAGGAAGAGACTCACACTCAAATATATGCTTAATTATATTTATTACATTTAAGAAATATTAACATCTCAGGATATCTGGTTTACCATCTAAGTCCAGTCATAAGCAACAAAAAGAAAAGTGTTAGCCATGTTTCAAATGAGCATTCTTACATTCATTCCCCCCCCCCCCATAACGTAAAGAAAAGTGTTCAGCTGTATTAAATTCTTAGGTGGTTGACTAATGGAAGAAAAAAGAATCATTAAAAGTGTCTTAACTACCAGGCATCCTGGTTTGTTAACTGGTTGTTGGCACTTGTGTTCACAATCGAGCACTCTGGTTGCTTTGTTATAGTCTCCCCAAACTGTGGTTTTGGTTATTTTTTTAGGGTTTTTTTAGATTTTTTTTTCATTTCTATCCAGATATGTAAGTTTGTTCAAATAAGCTTAGAAAGAAAAGAAACCTCGGGTTGCCTGTGAGACATTCCTGCACTGTGTCCCAACCTCTGTGAGAAATTCCTATTGGCTGTGGCATAACTGAAGGAAGATGATTTGCTTTCTGAATCTTACTGAGCCAAAAGTTCTTTTGTAAGTCCATTTCAACTGAAAAGAAGTACAGAAACGCTGTCTCCGTTTGATGGTGTGCATAAACGTTACACTCCCATATATAGCAAAAATAGCTTTTATTTATAATTTACATTTCCACAAGTGAAAATTGTACATTTTTTACATAGACCATTTCATTCCATTTAAATTTTCACGCATCTACAGAACTTTCACACAATGACACCTGAAACTGTGCAGGCAAGTTAAGAAATTCAAATACAAAAATGTATTTATTAACCAAACAGTAGTTTGAGGCCCTGCCTCAGTTGAACGTTTTTATTTCATATAAAAAGTATTTGCCTTCCAGAGATAACACAGCAGCTCTTCTGTAAAAAAACAAAAAGAATGTTCATTCAAACAGACTCATCAGGTTCTGTCTTTATGTCTGTAGGTGCAGGTGTGCTGCTCTCTTCTGCACAGGCAGGAGGGGTGTCATCAGGTTCTTCTTTCACTTTAGGTGACTCACAGGGCTCTTCTGTTTCTTGCTTAACTATGTCCAACATTATATTTAATGGGTTTTCTACAGGAGTCTTGCTGGGAGATGGCGTGCAATCGAAGGATGATGTCTGCAAAGCCAAAGTCAAAGCAGCATTAACACACATTAAAGGAAGAATTGTTAGCTCCTTATCCCTTTCACTCTTTCAAAACACAAACATGTTGATGCTCAGGCACTCAAAACCCAAACTTCTATTTTATCAGGATCCTAAGAAAACAAATTTACTTTTTTAATGGCATTACTTTTCACAATTCCTTTGAAACAGTGTCGTCCAAGCAGTGGTGAAATGCTTAACACACTACCACAAACTATTCCCTGCCTCCCCAAGGGAACTCTTAACTCCCAAAACACAACACACCCTAACACCCATCTATTCCATTTTTGCGAATTCCTCAGATTACATGTGTTACTCGAGAAATCCAGGATGTGGTTTCAAACCACGGTTTCACTTCAGTCATGTACAACACAAGCTGTTACAGCACACCGCAACACGAAATACATCCTGGCTAATTCTGTATTACAAACTTGCCATGCGAGCCTTGGACAAGAGAAATGGGTAGCTCTGAACACATCTGCTCCCTGCAAAGGCAGAGCTCCAGCAAACAAAGTAAAAGCCAAATGCTTCAAAAAACATGAAGAAGGATTCACTTACGTTTTGGTAATCTTCGTAGCAAGATGGATGGTAAATCTGCAAGAGAATGGTGATATATTTAAATACATTAAATGACAGCAGGATCAGTTGTAAACAGAACAATGTCAGTTACACATCATCACACAATGGTACCAGCAGGCAAAGTATGGCATCAAATACGACTAGGAAATGATTCTGTATTTATCTAAGGCAAATTATAATATAGGAGCCCGGTTAACTGCTGGGAATTCTCTTATACAGCTGCATACAGAAATAAATGAACTAGTATCTACCTACATATCACCTATATAGAAAGATGTTCACTTTCCCTTCAGCACAGCAGTGTAAGGGAAGGCCAATGAGGCTACACTAATGCCACCAGGACTTCATGCGCTTCCAAAGGCTGAGATATGTACTTAGAAGCCTGGAAAACTACCATGGGAACCCCCAGGAGAAAGAGAGCCCTTAGAACCACAGGATCACAGAATGGTTTGGGTTAGAAAGGACCTTAAGATCAAGTTCCAACAGCCTGCCGTGGGCAAGGATGCCTCACACTAGACCATGTCACCCAAGGCTCTGTCCAACCCTGGCCTTGAACACTGCCAGGGACAGAACATTTAGTACTAAAACCTTTGGCTTTCCCCTTCTTTGCTGTAACTCTTTGGGATTTTACTATAAATATCACATGTAAGTACAATCAGATTACCTTCTCATCTACTCTAATAGCATTCTTCAGGTGCCACTCTTCCTCTTCCTCATCCCAGTACTGTTCAAATTGCTCTTGGCAAATTTCACAGCTCTGAAAAGGTATTACAGAATAACAGAAATAAACAAGATTATTCCAACACCTTACTGAACACATGAACTTCAGAAACCTAGTGACAGTCAAGTAAGGGTCTTCTAAATACATTCAGACTACAACATGATCTGTCTTCCACACTTTAGAAAACATTAATTAGAAGTTATTTGAGTATAGTTTGCAGATCAGCATCTGGCCCTGACAACTGCTGTCACTTGAGAAAGGCGAGTTTTGCCCTTTGAAGCCAGGAAGTCTAAGCACAACATTTCATAACAATCTAATGCTGGTTTACTGACACATAAAGACAACCTAGCACAGGAATTTAATACTATTTATGGCATTATATTCACTCTTCTCCTTAACCTGGAGCCTCAGGCTAAAAAAAGTAGACTATTTAGATGAAGTATTAACATTTTTCATACTTCTGTGCAAAATAATCAAATCGGAGAACAAAGCACAGAAGGTACTTTTTAAACTCAGAAAGGCGGCCTTCATTGCCTGATAGCTATTTGTAACAACATTTGTACTTGATTACTACACCAATTCACCTACCAAAATACAGCTCTACAGGTGACGTTGAGATGTTTGTCCTAATGCTTATTTTCCACCAAAACAGAAATTCTGTGTAGAAGTATCAAAACCCAGTAAGACCAATTTGAATGGCAAAGGACCATTTCCAATTCACTTGCTCTAATTTCTCTACAGAAACATTCAGCAAATTAACACAGTCTGCCCATTTCAATGGAATGCTGAAGGGTATAGATTTTATTGACCTACAGATGATTTACACTGCTATCTGCACCTGGGATACAACCATTACACACACAAATACACCACTTGTGAGGTGGCTGCACAGAGATCCAAGAATAAGACTTCAGTCTATATACCCTGTATGAAAGACTGTTGTTATCTGAGCTAATTAAGCACAAGCTGAAACTTACCTCAACTGCTCCAGCAGGTCCTGCAGGAACACTCTGAAATTCCTTCTCTTTCGCAGCTTCTTGCGTCTTCAGCACAACCTCTTCATGAGCTTTTTCAAAGAACTGGCTCTTTGCACGCTCCTCGAGGTCAGCTATTTCCTCAAATTCAATCCAGTCCTAAGGAAGGTTTCGTTCACAGTTAAGACTCTGACAAATAGCCAGAAATGGCTAAACAATAAGGGAATAAAAAAAGAGCAACAACCAAAAGCCATCCCCAAGTACCATATTCAATGAATTCTCATCAGAGCTGCAGTGCTCCCCACATGCAGCATGAGCACAGTGGGTACTTTCTCACAATGCTACACTTCCAACACTTCAATGCTACATTCTCAGAGCCATGAGAACAGCACCACTGGCCTCAAACTGGTTACTGTTCATCACACAATTCCCTTTTGTATTTCAACAGGCATTTGAGAACTACTTGAAATACCCAAGATGTTGTTTACCACAGGCCAACTTGTGTGATGATGCAGCTTTCAACTGCAATACTACAGCCCATATGTAAGTAAAACACAGAATCCAGCCTCTAATTTATCAAGCCACACAACATTGCACTACTTACTGTTAAACTGTAGTACCATCTTCTGTGTGTGATTTTTCTGCTAACATCTTTTTCTGTCCGGTTCTGACGATAATGCCAATCCAAATGATCCGCATAAACATCTGTCTGTGAAGTGGTGAATCTCATTCCACATGAGTAACACTGAATTCCAGTGTACAGACGATTTATAACACTATCATAACGCCTACAGAAAGGGGGGAAAAAGAAGTCTTAACATTTCTCTGAAAAGAAGCAGGTAAGAAGTTGCTCAGTAGGTTGCTCATTATGTCCACAAGAGGAAAAACATGAATCTACTGCACAGCCAAAGCACACATGTAGATAATTTCTTCCTCATTTTCATAGCACAATCAATTGGAACATTCAAATAAACACAGAAGGGCCTCATATTAACCCCTTGTTATCGTATGAGAAACTTTCTAGTGTTGTGTTTTGTGTCTACTAGTTTCATCAGCTAATAGTGCATAAAATCCCTGAAGCCTACATTTGGCTCAGCTTTGCAAACTACTGCAAAGGTGGTAAAATTAACAGTCATGCAGGAAGTTAAAGCAAGATGAGAGGAGGGCCACAAAGATGCTCTGGGGGCTGGAGCAACTCTGCTCTGGACAATCTAGGAGAGCTAGGCTGGTTCAGCCTGGAGAAGAGAAGGCTCCAGGGAGACCTTAGAACAGCTCCAAGTGCCTGAAGGGACTATAGAAACCTGGAGAGGGGCTTTGGACAAGGGCCTGTAGGGACAGGACAAGGGGGAATGGCTTTAAACTGACAGAGGGGAGATTGAGATGAGCTCTTAGGCAGAAGTTCTTCCCTGTGAGGGTGCTGAGGCACTGGCACAGAGTGCCCAGAGAAGCTGTGGCTGCCCCATCCCTGGCAGTGTTCAAGGCCAGGCTGGATGGGGCCTGGAGCAACCTGGTCTAGTGGAAGGTGTCCCTGCTCGTGGCAGGGGGTCACATGAACTCTCAGGTCCTTTCCAACTCTAGCCATTGTACGATTCTTTGACTTCAATATATATCACAACCTTACAAAGTAACAACATGCAACCTGCGTAAAGATAGCTTTCCCAGGTTAATTTTCCCTCTTTTTCCTCTCTCAAATTCTCCAAGGCCAACATTAAAACCTGCACGTCCTCTCAGTCACAAAATGACATAGAATCTTTCTGAAGCTCTCAGCTGTCTTGGATTAACTATCTTAGATACGCCTATGTCATTAATTGTTACTGCACCGTAAACTCATTCTACTATACTCACTGTCTTAGTTCTTCAACAGTGAAGTTCGTGAGGTCTGGGACATTTTGATCTTCATTCTGGTCATCATCCTCCTCTTCAGCAGCAGGCTGGGCTGATCCTTCATTCACTTCTAGACGGCATGTATTTTAGCAGATTTCAGTACACCATCAGAAAGAAGTGACATGCTTCTGACAGTTAGTTTTGCTCAACTATTAACAAATACAATCTGACTATACTAAAATACAAGTGTGCAATAGCCAGGTCAATCACCTTCCAACATCATTAACATAAATAAAGCATATGAGAAACTGTAAGCTACTCAGAATTTCAATTCAGAAAAACAGATACTAGGAATTTACTATCACACACTCTAAATTCCTTCCCAAAACCAAAGTTCAGTTTAAAAAACCATGCAGCAGCATGGTTCACAGCAGCTCTAATACTTCGCTTTACACTTTAGCTGCAGATAAACTGTGTAGTCAGAACATAATGGATCTACATACGTGCTGAAGTGGAATCAGTTTTTGAGAGTTTGAGGATCCCTGTTTTCAGCAGTTTAGCAAACAGCTCATTGACATCAACCTGCCCAAGGTGGTTATCAGGGTATGAATGTGGAACAGCTCCTGGGGAAAAACACCAGCATTCAAGGAGACAAGAAATTGCATCAGAAATTCACTTCACTTTCAGTTGCATGTTTCAAAACACACCTTTCCTTCAGCCCCTTGTTTCTTCCTTTTTTATTCCAAATTATTTATCAACTCTCTTTACTTTATGCCTAATCCTTGGCTAACTTCTTCCCTTGCAGCAGAAGTGCTATCTAAGCTGGTTGCCAATACACAGATTCCTACTGGACAGTGGTTACTGAAATGCAGCACTGCCTTTATTTAATGCCTAAATATTTCACCAAGACCCATCTACTTCATCCCTTACTTGAACTATTTCTGACTTTTCAGAAGCTTTTCATTACTAACCACTCATACATACATCCCTACAGACTGGGGCTTTCCAGAAAAGCAGACCAAAATGTATTCATTTTCTCTTTTTCTTTAACACAACTACATACCAAACCCACACAGTGAATGAGAACTAGTGAAAGCCTCCACTGTTTGAGGGAAACCCCCGAGAAGATGAAGGTAATACAGAAACCACATCCACAGCTACCTCACTGAGGAGGCTTCCCTCAGTCCACACAGACCTTGTACAGTGGGACATTACCAAAGGGTCAGTTTTATGGCCATCAACACAATAATCCAAGAGAAAGAAAAGGAAGACCACTGGTTTTGTTACCCACCTGCAGGGTTCTGAATAAAACCTCCAGGATTTGGCAAATACTGTTGACCTTGGCCGTAAGGCCCTCCTTGAGCAGACATGAGAGAAACCTGTGAAAGGCAACATTGAAGTATTTTGGGTACAATAATGTCATTTTAAGTTTCCTTTTTATAATTTTATCATTAACTTCTCAATGTTTCTCACTGATTTTACACACATTAAATTCCTTCCAAAAGTCAGTTTGGTATCGAAAGGTCCACAAATGACAACATAACCTTTGCCTCATTTTCACTTCCTACTAGAGAAATACCAAAACACTTACTTTGCTCACCATTTACATTAGAACAAACCAAAAACCCCACTCAAATCAAACAAGAAACTCCAAAGCCCAAACCAAACCAAAACCCCCCAAACACCATTTGTTGTAGAGTCATGAGCCTTCAATCCCATTTTCCAGACAGCTCTTCCTTTTAAATTCCTCCTGTTCACCAAAAGAGATCTCATCACAAAAAAATTATAGAAACCAGTAAGGGTCTATTAACAAATGCCAGAACCAATTCTGATCTAAGAACTGAAACAGCATCCACTATATGACACACATACGAAAGTAGCATTTTTTTCAGCAAATTAGCCACAGGGAGCTTCAGATAGAAACACAGGTTTTATAACATGCTTGTAATAAAAATTAGGTGTTTCCCCCCACCCCGGGGTGCTTTCTGGATTTACAAGTTCTGAAAAATCTCATCGCATTAGAGGTTAGCAGGACACATCACCCACTTTCACACAGTAACATAACTCTTCAGGTTCCATTATTATCCCCAAAAGAAAAATGCTTTAAAAATCTCTACTGGAACAACATTGTTCTCACTGAACAATTTTCCCCTTTTGAAGAGAGCATTTCAAACAGGGGCCTCAGCAAAGACAACTGAGCTCTTAAAGCATTCTGGTGCCAAGTGGATTTTAGAAGACTGTAGTTCAACAATTACAGAATCATAGAATGATTTGGAAGAGACCTTAAAGCTCATCCAGTTCCAACCCCCTGCCACAGGCAGGAACATCTTAACACTAGACCAGGTTGCTCCAAGCCCCATCCAGCTTGGCCTTGAACACTGCCAGGGATGGGGCAGTCACAGCTTCTCTGGGCAACCTGTGTCAGCGCCTCAGCACCCTCACAGTAAAGAACTTCTTCCTTGTATCTAACCTGAACTTCCCCTGTTTCAGTTTTAACCCGTCTTCCCTTGTCCTATGTCTACAGTCCCTGAGAAAAGCCCATCTCCAGCATCTTTGTAGGCTCCCTTCAGATACTGGAAGCTGCTCTTAAGTCTCCACACAGCTTCTCTTCTCCAGGCTGAACAGAACAATGTCTGTTCTTAATTCACCCAAGTTATGGTTATGTCTTTAAATCTGCTTGTCACCAGTACCAACAACTGCAAATAGACCACAGAATTTCATCCATTCCAATTCTATACCTCTTAGAAAACTGTGTATATTCATTTATATTATAGCAGCTTCCAGTGCCTAAAGGGTGGTGGAACGAGAAAGTTGGAGAGGGAACAGACAAGGGAGAATGGCTTTAAACTGACAGAGGGGAGACTGAGATGAGACATTAGGAAGAAGTTCTTCCCTGTGAGGGTGCTGAGGCGCTGGCACAGGGTGCCCAGAGAAGCTGTGGCTGCCCCATCCCTGGCAGTGTTCAAGGCCAGGTTGGATGGGAGTTGGTGCAAGCCGCTCTAGTGGAAGGTGTCCCTGCTCATGGCAGGGAGTTGGAACTCGATGAGCTTTAAGGACCCTTCCAACCCAACCCATTCTATAATCCCAGTGTTATTTTTTTAATGCTTCATATAGAATTAATTTTTGTGCAAATATAGTAAGACACCACAAGCTTCTAATTACCTCATTTTTCCATTTAAGAATACTAATTTCACTGTCATATTCTGAGCTATGAAGTGATTGTAAAGATTCAGGATTTGCTTTAATTCTTAAAAATAGATTAGTCAAAAATAGCACTGCATGTCCTCCCTAAATTACCTAGAACCTACTGAAGCAGAGTAACTCTTTTAAGCTTTAAACTAGCTTTCATTCTGCCAGGTCTTTAGAAAAACCCTCAGTTTTCAGAGGAAGAAAAGCCTGCTAATTCTTTACACAAGAATACTCCACAAGCAAACCATCAGCTCTTACCTGACTGCTTCCCATTGGCATGTTATTTAAGTTTCCATACTGAGGACCCTGAAGCCCTTTTTCTTCAAAGTAATGCCCAGCTGCTCGCAGTGGGAAGTTCTGTGCTCCAGGCCCAGCTGGCCCATTGAAATTTGGTCCAGGTGAACCATCAAACAGATCAGGTCTCTGGAACTGCATCCCATGAGATGGTCCATTGTAGCCATGGCCAGGATGGTCAACAAATGGACCACCTTGTCCATATGGTGACAGTTCTAGTCTTGAGGCAGGATGGTTAGCTACATTTTCGAAGCGTGCACCTTGAAGGCCAAGTGGCAAATCAAACCTAGAGGCTGGCTGGTGAGGTCCATCAAATCTTTGAGGTATGGCTGTATCAAAACGTGGTTGTGCCTGTTGGCCAGGAGCCCTTTCAAATCTTGGACCAGGTGTTCCATGGATTCCATCAAATCTTTGTAACAGAGACAACTGGCCAGGCTGACCATCGAATCCAGCTGCGTGACAACCATCAAACCTCGGGCCAGCCCGACCCAAAGGACCATCAAATCTAAGTCCAGCTCCCTGGTGTATTGGTCCATCAATCAACCTAGGACCTACACCTGGTCCTTCCAATCTGAGACCACCACCTGATGGTCCATGTGGCCCATCAAATCTGAGCCCACCACCTGACGGTCCATGGGGCCCCATGGGCCCCTCAAATCTGAGGCCACCTCCAGGTTGACCATGGGGCCCCAATGGCTGTAAATGTGGCCCCTCAAACCTGAGGCCACCCCCTGGTTGACCATGAGGCCCCAAGGGCTGACCATGGGGTCCCTCAAACCTGAGACCACCCCCTGGTTGACCTCGAGGCCCCATAGGTTGACCATGAGGTCCCTCAAACCTGAGACCACCTGAGGGCTGACCACGGGGACCCTCAAACCTGAGGCCAACTCCTGGTCCTTCAAATCTAGGGCCACCTGCAGGCCCCTCAAAGCGCAATGGCCCACCTATCTGCCCAAGGGGGCCCTCAAATCTCAGTGGACCTCCTCCACCACCCTGCCCTGGAGGTCCTTCAAACCTCAGGGCCCCTGCCAGCTGCCCTGGTGGCCCATCAAATCTTAGGGCCCCAGCTCCCCCTGCTCCTGCCAGCGGTCCATCAAACTGAGATGCACCTGCTCCCACCAAAGGCCCCTCAAATCTCAGAGCAGCCTGGCCAGGTGGCCCATCAATTCTGGAACTCGCCCCAGCAGCAGGAGCATCACCAAAAGGACTTCCTTGTCCATCCACCCCAACCCTTGCAGCAGCCTGTCTAGGTGAGCCATCAAATAGAGGTCTCTCTTCCATGAGCGCACTTATCCTCTGCTTTGCTTCAATGCCTCCAAATCTTGATCCTGGACTTTCTGGAAATGGCGCTTTCTCTGGATCTTCATACCTAGCTCTTTTGAAACGTTCACTGAATGGTGATCGTGGTTCCTCTCGAACACCTAAAAAACCCAAAGCAAACCAGGTAAGTAACTAGCAACATGTTAGTGAGCATTTAAGCAATGTAAAATAAAGGAAAAGCACACACCAGCTTGCCCAAGAAGTTGTCTTTCCTCACGATTATCGAATCTACAGATTGCATCACCATCTATTTTCTGGAACTCAGTGGATGTGCTTTTCCCCTGCTGTCTCAGAGCATCTCTGAATTCCTCTGATTCTCCCCAACTGTCGTAAGGATCAAAGTTCTTAGAACCTCTTGCTGCCTTAGTAGCATTCTGTTCCTCAAGTCTCCGCCGACCCTCAAGTGGTGAGAGGTTATCAGCAAAAGGTCTGTTAGTGCCACTTACAGGAGAGTGTCTCCTTGCTCTCTCCCCAAATGGCTCTTTCCTATCAAACTGTACTCCACGCTTGGCTTTTGCCTGCTCACATTCTATTCCAGAAAGCAATGCATCAGGTATATGATAATCCAGAATACCATCAGGATCCAACAGATCAAGCCTTGACAATGAATGCTGAACTTGAGTTCTTTTTAGTTTAGCCTTATGTTCATAATATGTTAACTCTGCATCTGACAGAAGAGGTTTCTTTTTCAAACCACATTTTTCCTCTGTAGGGCTATCCCAGACATTACATCTGTGCTTTCCTTCCTGATACTGGAACAGCTGTCGGATCTGATGAGCCACCATGAGAAACTCATCCTGTGTTATTTCACCCGATGTCAAGCGTTCATTGGCCTAGAATATAAAGTTAAAGGTTTAGACTTCCAAAAAGCAAACTAAACTATATATATCCAGGGCACTTCTATGAAGACAGACTTATAGTTATTACCTTCTTAAGTAATTCCCTCTTGCTTGCAGATGTCAATTCCTTGGGAATCTGTAAATTGGCATCCACACTTAACCGGTGCTGCTGCTTTGGTGCTCGGGGTGACAGAATTCCTTTGCCAGCAGGCCAGTTTTCCCGGTGTCTTTGGTGAGGAGATTTACCAAGTGCTTGGTGCTCTTCATTCTGCTGTGTGCTGAAAGCAAGAATATATTTAAAATATAGATTACTTCTTTATTCAAGACATGACTGTTACATTCCTATTAGAACTGATGATGGCAAAACAACACTATCACCTCAGAATCCAAGTATACACCATTTCCATATTTCACCAGTAGAAATACATTGCACTGATCAATTTTAACCATCTGAACATTGCCTCCCAAAGGTGCCTACACTGAAGTCAGCAGCAGAATTTCCACTGACTTCCAACAGAAGTTGTTTTAAATATAGTAACTTACTTTTTATTTTCTTCCCAACCAGATTTCCACCTCTTGCCTGATTTGGATCCTTGCCAGTTCTCTGCATTCTCCTTTGGATCAGGAGAAGCTTTAGTAGAATGCTGGCTTGCTGTTTCTTGGGGCCTGTCTTCTTGGGCTTTTTTCACTCTCCTCGGATCTCGCACCTCTTGCTTAGCATTCCTCTTAGTCGAATTTCTTTCGTCTCTTGCTGCTTGTGTGCTTTCTTCAGCATGAGACTGCTTAGCACCTATCTGACGGATCTTTCCAATTTTTGGAGTTGATGAAGTAGGAGATAAGCTCCTAAGTCTTCTTTTTGGTGACCTCCTCTCCCGTCTTTTTGGAGAATGTGTAGATGGTGACCGTGACTTAGGAGAGCGTGATCGTGACCGTTTCCTGCTACTTGATCTCCCTTGTTTCCCACCCTGTTTCTCTGTCTCCTCTGTACTTGTGTCTTGTTTCTGAACAGCACCATTGATGACTTTATTTCTGCTGCCTGCTGGTCTGTGTTCACCTGTCTTATGTTCCTCTTTTTCTTTCTTCTCTGTATTTCTCCTCTTTTCCTTTACCTCCTCCTCTTTGCCCTCTTTATCTTGCAGATGTCTTTTCAGTCTTGGATCCCGCTTACTAATATCAGATACTTTCGTGCTTTCACATTCCTGGCTTTTAGTATCTTTAGTACCAGGTTGCTTATTTTTTAAAGGGGATGGTGATTTAGATTTTGCTTCTGACTGCTCAAGTTCCTTCTTCTGTGTTTTTTCACTTGCTTTCGATTTCTCCTGCTTTGCTGAGCTCTGTTTTTCAGATTGTGTTGTTTTACTTGTCTTGGTGTCAGACTGACTAGTTGTGCTTAGTGGAAACTCTTTCCTATGAGACTGGTCTTTACCATGAGAAGAATGTTGACTCATCCTATTAAGCCGAGGATCCCTGTTTGCTATTTTGACATCATGAAGTGGAGGACTTGGGGATGGCTTGCTTTTTTCAGATTGCACAGCAGTCTGATGAGGTGCTTTAACTGTCATGTGAGGTGTGGAAGACATGTGTTGCTTAGAAGGTGCTGGAACTGAAGCTACAGATGATGATCCTTGCTGAACACTAAGAGATACAGCCTGAAACAGGAAAAAATCCTGCATTAATCTGCATGACACAACTACCTTGAGATGTTCACGTTCTTGTCTCAAAACCAAAACTATAAATGGAAACATCTTGAAAGTTACGAGTCACCCATTTAACTGAAAGTGACCCATTGTTAATTGCAAGTGTTAAACTAACACAGTGCCGTAACAAAAGATGAAATTCAAATATAATATAAACCAGTACTACGAAGTCAATACTGTAAAATCTGTACTTTAGGCACATGTTCTCATTACAGTGTCAGCTTTCTATATATTCCACACACTCAAGGCCACTAAGCTGCCAAGCAGCTGATACAATGTTCAGGTTTCTATGCCTCAAAGATGCTTTATTTTGATATCATCAACTGCCACCACAGCAAGACTTTCAGTTATGAATGTAAACCAATACAGCTTAACCACCATCTTCAGATGGTGGCCTCAAACCATCTTGACCTAATGAAGAAGCTGACTTAGTTTCCCACAATCAGGCATCCCCATTCTGCAAGAGCAAATATATCTGAAAAAGCCTCGCTTGATAAGCTTGACATGAGCCACAAGAAGAGGTGGAAGAAGAGGATCAGAGGCAGGCAACATTTTTGAGAGAAGTTAAAACACAAAACACCAAGAACTTCACCCTTTTTTAACCTCTGGGTGTAATTCTTAATGATTTGAGATAGTAAGTAACTATGCAGCAGGAACCCCAGATCAAGTTGCACTGCTCTAGTGGTAAAACAGCTACTTGCCCCAGGGAAAAGCAACACTGTAGTTACCAGCAGGCCTAAGCACTGCCCAGAAGAAAGAGACCCAGCTACACAAGTTTCATCAACTCTCCTACTCACCAACTGTGCTTTCGTCTGTTCCAGCTCCAGCTCTAATTTTTTTTGCTGAAGTTCTAACAACTGCTTTTGCTTTGCAAGCAATTGCTGCCTTATTAGTTGCTCCTGTGTCAAATTCTTTTGTATTTCGGGAACAGCAGGAGGAGTAGAGGCACCAGAAGTTATAGCAGAGGTAGGCGTAGCAGACTCCTCTGGCTAGAAACACAATAAATGAAAGTTACATTTAAAATCCTGGCAGCATCAAACAACTCCATCGCCTTTAAGCGCTACCACGACCTAGTACTGGCACTTAGGTTTGTACAGCAGTTAGAAATTGCATTTTTAATGCAAAATGTAATTAAAACAATGTAAAACTTTTGCTCCACTGTAACTTCCTGCTGTGACAAACCTATCATTGTAAATTCATCATGTTCCAAAATCAAGAGTAGTTTTGAAATACACAAAACAAACCCATCAAACACTTAACTCAGAAATGCATCTTACCTGGCAACAAAGGTTACTTCATTCACAATCAATTGTCAAAAAGCAGCATACAAACAATGCAAATGACATGTTTTACCATCTGTTCATAGAGGAGATAGAAACACTTACCGATTTATTTAAAAACTTAGGATTCACATGGATGCTAGAAGTATTCACATTTGGGGGCAGAGGCTTAATGGGCCAAGCAGGATCTAATGAGTTGACTCTGACATCAAGTGCATATAGTTTCTTCAAAGGAAAAATATCATCCCATGTGGAGCGTAATTTAAATAAACTTTTCCTAGTATTCTCATCCACCTAAAACAATAAAACAATTCTATGGCTTGTTAAGTTAATATAAAACAATTTCTTAAACTTTTCTGTAGAACTTAGTTCATTCATTTCCTAGTTCTAGCAACAGTTTGCTGGTTTAGACATAGAATTATAGCAGTGCAGATCATACATCTATACCAACAGAATCAGTAACAGCAGCTCAAATGTGGGATTGTTGTTTCAAGGCCAGTGGAAGGTTTTATTGTGTTTTACCATTCTCTGAGAATTTTCTCTCAACTTATCCATTACCAAAATTCTCATTTTACTTGCCCAATTTCTGTGGAAAAAATACAGTAACAAAAATATTGAAAGGCAACAGCCTCTGAAACAATACATTTTTTCTAGTGTTTGTGCTAACTGGAGTACAACAATGACAAACAGATCAGGAAACCACAAACTCTGTGCACAGGAAAGGTGTTTTGCTCAGCTGTTCAGCCACTGAAGGACTTTTTTCCCAACAAATGCCACAAAAGGACTATTTTAAGTCAACTGTATTTCAGTTCAGCTGCAAAATTAGACCCATCTGTGAGCCATAGATCAAGAGGACCTGTAGGACCGGTACCCATTTTATCTCTTCACATTTTGTTTAGATCATCATGACAGGTAAAAGCTGGAAATTTGCAGTAAGGCAAAATATCATTCATCTCATAACTTGAGTAGCTCAATGTACAATAAATGAAAAATATTTGAGGACAAATATATGCAGCTGTCCTAATGTCAATGTCCCAATTCAACCACTATGTATTGACTTTGTAAGTGGGTTTTGCTGCAGTTTAGTCTTTAATATGTTACAGCAAGACATAGAATAGTCTGGGAAGGTCAGAGGTTCATCCAGGAAGGAGCAAGAACTTCAACAAAAGTAATTCCTATTTTGCTGCTGGGGGGGTCTCCCTGTAAAATTTTCAATGAGAGGGTTTGGAGTTCACTGCAAAAGTTTCTGCCTTCATCAAGTGTCCACTGACTGATAGAACAGAACTGGTAATAATGTCAGCGCTGGAATTCTACTTGCATCTTTCAACATGAGCAGTTAAGCTATTAGAAGTGATTACTTTACACAATTCATTAATACACATGAAATAAATAGCTCTAGCTAGTTTAGCAGACAGTTAACCTATAAAACTCTCAAAATCAGTTATTATCCAGAGCTTCAGCTGCAACATTAAATGCAACTCAGTAAAAAAATATATTCGCAATAATGAAAAATAGA
Source organism: Psittacus erithacus (assembly GCA_009867235.2). Lineage (NCBI taxonomy): Eukaryota > Metazoa > Chordata > Aves > Psittaciformes > Psittacidae > Psittacus > Psittacus erithacus. Next base: position 25,949 of record WYDI02041289.1, read on the forward strand.
GTATCTACCTATCTATTCTACGTAAGAGAGTTTAAGTGTTCAATGATCATTATTACCATCTATTCCTTATTTTATCATGTGTATTACATCTGAAAACCATATACAAAGCACAGTGAGATCTCAGATCCTCACTGATATGTAATGACAGGTAAATACACAAACATCTCATTCATACGAGATGCAACTCTCTTAAATCACACAGGAAACCACAGAAGCTAACCCTTCATTTCTGATCCAACTTAAACCCATTCGAGTCCAGCCTTCCAAAAACTGGACTTCGATTTGCCTTTCTTACTGGGAAATACGCAGAACTGCTTCCTGGGTTTAAAGATCAAGAGCAAAGATTAAAAGATACGGCAACAGTTCTCAAGGTTATATGAAATTAAACCATATGTGTCATGTAAAAGAGCAATACATTCTAACACCCTTCTCCCCTAGCATTTTTTTTTCCTTCAAATTCCACAAACCAGGAAAGAATTGGGTATTAGTGCTATTCACTCTTCACAGTTTAAGCACTCATTCTGCATATTGCAAATCAGACAAATTTAACTACAGCAGAGAGAGGATCAGAGGAAATCCACCAGAAACTAATTCTCAGTCTATTCTTTGCATAAAGACTGTTTATGATCTTAAAACTAAACCAACAATTCATAATTAATTTGTCTATACATGACAGAAGGTCCATCCAGGTAAACAAAATCCTACTAGTAAAATCTTGCCTGGATATAGAATTATAGATGGTTATAAACCAAATTAAGACTTTGCCAACATGTAACTTACATGCTTGATATTCCGCAGTATAGACACAATACTAAGATTGACATAAACCAACCAATCTGTATAGTTCAGCACCCAAGAAAACCCAAAACTGAAAGCAAGTATTTATTTTACCAGGAACATGTATTTTCTTAGAATACAGAACTTTTCTGAAAGTGTATATACCTTTTCAAATACACAAATAAATGTTGCAACTAGGTTTTTAGTAAATGCAGTAAGATACTCTCTTCCAACGTTCTTGACAATGGAATCCATAAGGTACATAACAGGAAGCTTCTCTGATGCAGGAGCCTGGAGTAATAAGAAGAAACTGAGAAGTTTAGTACAACAAAAACATATGTTAAACTTTTTAAATAGAGGGATTACCAATCCCAGAAATACAGACCTCTCTTTTTGGGTGCCACTATAAACACCAAGGGAATAGCCTTGGGAATTTTTCTGTTTATACAAAAACTTAATCTGGAAAATCGACAACTCAGTTCAAAGTATAGCATGGTGGGTCTATCACACAAAAAAGGAACACCTCAGGTTATTCTGTCTGTGCACCAAAGCTTGGGAAAAGGCAAAAAGAAAAACAAAAAAAAAAAAAAGAAAAAAAGAAGCCCACAAGACAGTATTGCTGCTATGTACTGATGGAACCTTTGAAAAGCCACTTGAGAAAGCAGGTTTTTAAGTTAGCAGGAGTCAATTGGTAGCACTTCAAGGAATGGCTAAAAAAGCTTCTAATTCAAACCTCCCGAATGCTCAGTTCTTTCTGGGTTTCACAGAACACAAATCAGACTTCTGGCAAATAGCTCCAGTCAGGCAACTTCTGTAGCTGTTGAGTATCAGTCATTTCATAAACCACACGCAGAACAGGTCAGTTATCTCAGCATAATCCACATGGATGGAGGGAGCCCCATTCTCTGCAGGCACTTGCAGGCAGTGACAGTTCAATTTCCAGAGTGCATGCAAAAACGCACAGTCACAAGGCTCAAAATCCAGAGAGAACTCAAGTATCTGGTTGACTGGGTAAAGGCACAGACAAGCTCAGGAACTGCAACCAGGGAGCTGCACAGAAGGGAGTCTTCATGGACACAGCTGTTACAACAGAAGGCTTGGGTTTTTTTATCTGGGTTTGGTTGTCTGTTTGGTTTATATCCAGTTTCAAAACTTGTAATAAGTTTGTGCAAAGGTGTGGTGATACTGGACCACTACAACGACTTCTAATGCACACAAAGCACTACCAGCCCGATTGAGGTGATTTTAATGCCCACCACTGGCTTTCAGAAAGCAGAAGGTACAACAAAGTTCCAGAACACGTCAGCAAGTACACAGACTTGTGGAAAAGGACAGGAAAGACAACACCACAAGCTGCGTGTTGACCGTGACCCCGTTAGAAGAGCATCCACTTGTAATACTTTTAAGTCCCATTCACCATGCGGTGAGATCAGGATAAAACCAGAATAACTCCACTCACTGCTCATTTTAAACAGGACAGGCTACTGGGTTCATTAAGGACACTGTACATTGCAGCCCCTTGTCCAGACAGCTGCGTGGAAGTGTCCTTGCCTTACAATTTTAGACTTAATTCCCTTTTTAGGTGGTTTACAGAAGGGCACCAGGTCAACAATACTTTTATATGGGTAAACCACAATGTTTCCTCACCCTTAATGTGTATTTATTTACCATGATCTGAAACTTAACATTGAAGAGGGCAGAATTCCTTGTTAGTTGGGGACAGGGTGGGAAGTGCCTTTGAGCACACTGAAAAAAGTAAACACAGGCAGGTGCTGTATTTTGTCCATAAGAAGACAGGAAAATGCAGGACAGTTAACCAAATTAAGTTAAATGCAGCACACTAAAAGCCTACCTTACAGTACAGTGTACTTAATTTGTAAACAAGCTAATATGCAACTGTGTTAGAATAAAGGCATCCCTTTAGCCCCAGAAATCACAGCCCCTGGGTCTACAGCTACTTAGTATTAAAATGTCTGTGGAATAGGGGTTTCTTCTTTCAAGCAGTCTGCACAGTGGCACATTAAAAACACTAAGTTCTGAATGCCTGCCTTTAGAAAAAAAACGAGAGTACACTATTTGACTTTTAAAGTCAGCTGTTAGAGAAACAAAGAACTGTCTCAGAAGTGCCTAGGCCCAAGAGCTACTAACATAGTATGTTAGACTCTTCCATCTCACTGACATACGGAAGTAGCTCGCCATACGCAGCCAAGCTTCAAGTTTGAGACACTGGGGAATCATTTAGTAGCAAAAGCAATGTAACATTTAACTGTCACTTTCATTACGCATCAGACTGTTAGAAGTAATCATACACGGAAGCACCCCGTCGCCTGGTAAGGAACCCCACTTCGAACAATGGCACAAAACAGCATCTTAGCAGCGTACCCTGCTTCAAAGATAAGCTATTCAGGTGTCACATTTTAAGAACCACAACTTAAATATGGTCAGAATATTTAAGTCTTCCCTTCTGGAATGTTTATTAAGTATCTAGCCCATACTCCAGTAACCACTCAAGGGAACCCCAGACCGGAAGGGATTTTGTTTTCAGGCGGTCTATACAACACGCCCTAGCAAGAAAGATGCCCGCTAACCAAAAGGCGCCGCATCACCACCAGAACACAGAACACCACTAACTGAGCTCATCAGATTAAAGACTTCATAACAGAATTCCCACTCTTCCTTCAAATAATGTCGGAAAGCTATTGTTGGAAATGTGTGGCTCTTTTTTATTAGTTTCCTAACAGATTTCAAGTTTCAAATCGGACCCCAAGTCACAAACTTGTGCAAAAATTGCTTTTTTTAAAAAAAGAACCTTGTATACAAAATGGGTCTTGGAAAACAAATTCTGCACTATACAGTGGTAAATAAAAAGACAAATACATATTTCACACTTTTTATTTACAAATTGTATCATACCAGTCACACATTTCAGAACCATTTATTCAATTGTAAAGCAGACCACCACTCGAGTTTTACACTAAACAAACTGTCTCCAAGGCAACACTTTTTAAAAAGTGGCTTAGTAAAGGAGATCGCTTTCCCAGAAACAACTAAAAACTCGCCTTTGATAAACCACAGTCACAAACAGTAACTAGGCAAAACTAACCATTGATACAGGAATTTAGACATCTTGGAAAAAGACAAAAAAAAAAAAGGAAAAAAATAGAAATCACACTTCAGGGCAGGCTCTAAATCACCCAGAAATGAAGAAGAAAAAAAATTGACAGCATTGATTATTTATCACAAATCATTTTATACACATCCACTGCCCTTTAGGAGATATAATGGTGAGATCTATTTGATTATTAGGTCACCTCCCCAAGGAATGGCAAAACTCAGCCACTGGCAGCATTTAAAAGTAGACTGGAAGAGGTCTGTGGAACACTAAAAAGCCACCCTGCGTTGATAAAAAGATAAGAGCAACTTCTTAAACAGATCCTTCCCTCCCCATCATTAGATAGTACAATTCTCACCATTATAAACCACGATTTCAAGCCAAAGGGAAAAAAGCCTTTGAACACGTGAGATCAGAGGGAGCAAGGGAAACCACGGGGGAGGGGTGACTGGCACGAATAGGGGAGGAGGAATTGAAAGAACCCTTTTCTTACAAAAAGCTGCTGTTAAAAAGGTGCTGTAAACCCCCATCCATGTGCTGTGGCTGACTGATGTCAGCAACTGCCTGGGTTGGGCTCAGAGGGAGCCTCCTCTTTCCCTTCTTTTTATATCATGTGCCTTTCAGACGCCATGTTAGGATCCTACAGGCTGCTGCAGTTTCTACTGTCGGGGAGAATTTCTTCTTCCCCATCCTGAACCGATACACTTCTCTAACCAAGATAAACACGCACACAAACACTGCCCTTAATCGGGGCACAGAGCACCTGAAATCCAAACAGACTACCCCAAAACCCACAGAATTTTCTCTATAATCAGGCAGAGCAAAACAACCCCCCCCACACCCCCTTACCACCACACACACTTCTCTATCCGGAGCAGATGATCACCTTTCAAACTTTTCTATAAGATAAAGAGTTCCCACCCCACCAAAATTAGTATCTCACTGGGAAAACCGCCTTATCTTAACAGATACTTGTAAGTCATTCTACTTAGCCCTTCAGAAGTGGACAATTTGCGTGCTATGAACTTAATCTCTTTAAACTACACCCCCCCTCAAAAAAAAAAAGATAAAAATAAAAAATTAAAAGACCTTCCACAAACTCTCCCCATCGGCCCCTCTCTAACGATCGCGATGTATCGAAACCATTAAGTTCAAGGGTTTAGACACCAGACTAACTGCACGCTGGCTCCATGCAAGGGGCAAACCGAGCTCCAAGGGCGAGGTGCCGTTGCCCAGTCACGGCCAGGCCGCCATGTTGTGCCTGCTATTTACACGGGGCTTCAAACGCGAGCTTGCATCTGGCGGTGGGGCGAGTCCCAAACCCTCCCCTCTACTGCCAACAGGGTGGCGTGGGGCTGGTCCCCTCCCCCGAGTCCCCTGCTCCCTACGGTGTGAAGGGTAGAAGAAGCAGCAGCCTTAAGCTTAGCGATGAAAGGAGAAGCCCCCCCACCCCCCAGTCCCAGCTGAGGCACGCTGCCTGGTTCCCCACAGCCACTCCGGACTCCTGCTCCCATCCCTCTTCCTCAGCCCAAACCCTGCTCTCTCTGCTCACCCCCTCCACTACCTCACGCCCCTTGATCCCCCTGCCTCGTCTCCTCCCCGTCTATACCCGCCCCGCCGCTGGCCTCCTCGCCCCATCCGGCCCTGGGCCTCCCCTCTGCCTCGCCCCGCTTCCCGCCCCTCAGGCCCTCTCGCCTCGCTCTGTTCCCTCCGCTCTCCTCCTGCCTCTCCCATCCGCCCGCCGCTGCCGGCTCCTCCCGCCCCCCTCATCGCTCTTATCTCCCCCACACGCCCTTTCCTCCTAGCCCCCGAGGCCGCCCTAGCCCGCTGCCCCGGCCGGTCCCCCCAGCAGTATAGGTAGGAGTAGTAGTCGGTGGAATATAAAAACCTTGGCGATTTGCGCCTCGATCAGGGAGACGATGTCCTTGGCGAAGGGCACGTTCTCCTCGGCCAGAATGGTCAGCATGTTGATGTGCGGCTTGCTGTTGAACGTCAGGTCTTCCAGCGACGACTGGTAATCGCGGCACGCGTCCTCCCGGGCCTCGCTGCTACCAGCGCTGCTCTCCGGGGCCGACATTGCTTTCTCCGACCGGGGGCCCGCACCAGGACCCGATACCCAACCGAACGACAAGCCTCCCTCCCCGCGATTCCCCCCTTGCCGCCGACCGCCGCCGAGCGATGCCGCCGCCCCCCCCGGCCGCTGCCGCTGGGCTCCTCTACCGCATCCTCCGTGCTGCGGCTCCCGCAGGCTGTGGCGCTGCCGCGGGCGCTGCCGCTGCCTTCGGCCGCCGCCGGCTCAGTCTCAGCGCTCACAAAATGGCGGCGGCGGCGGCGGCTCGCGAGCCTCTTCCTCCAGCCGTTGCGTCATGTGAAATTGTCCTCGGGAAAAGGGCCGGCGCCTTGGAAAGCCCCTTTTGTTCGCTAGCTGCTCTCCGATTGGCTGGCGGCCCTGCTGCTCTGACGGCGATTGGCTCTTCCCTCGCCACTCCAGATTCTGATTGGTTTCTGCCCTAAAGCTCCGCTCTCGCCCGGCTGTCCTGACTTGCGATTGGCTGCGGTTCCCTCCACCCCTCCCCCACCCCGGTGACAACGGGCTCTGCCTCTTCCTACCGCCTTCCCCGGCGGCCCTAAGCGTTGATTGGTCCCCCAGTGTAATCCCGCCTTTCCGCTCAGACAGCCAATGGGACTGCGCGGCGCTGGCCCGTCGTCCCGCCCCCCGCTCGCTATTGGCCAGGCGTTGCCGTGGCAATCGCCGTTACACACCGCCCCCGGGTGGGCCTGAGGCCTGGTGGCGGGCGGTGCGGGCCCTGCCGTCCCCGGGGAACGGCCGCCGCACCGGGGAAGCGGGGAGCCGGGGCTGTCGGCAGCCCCGTACCGGAGGGATCGCTCGCTGCAGCGAAGCGAGCTGTGCGAGGCCGGAGCACTCGCGTAGGCCTTGAACACTGCCAGGGATGGGGCAACCACAGCTTCTCTGGGCACCCTGTGCCAGCGTCTCAGCACCCTCACAGGGAAGAGCTTCTGCCTAAGAGCTCATCTCAGTCTCCCCTCTGGCAGCTTAAAGCCATTCCTCTTGTCCCGTCAGTACTTGAATCTTTTAGCTGGTCACACCACTGTTCATAGGTCTCAACGGAGCCTTTTCACTTCACTGATAGGACTACTGCAGTCAAAAGTAACAAAACCTGCCCTTGATCACCAGATTTGAAGTTAACTTGCTTACAAACCATCTTAAGGTATAGCCATTCCCTCCCCACACTGCGTATTACTTGCTAACTGTGGAGAAATGTTGGCATTTGAAAGTAGGTCATTGGCAAATGCTTCTTTAAGAAACACTTTGGAAAACACTTTCTATGAAGGCATATTTAAAATGAAAATTACATATGTATAATATATATGTATAATAAGGATGAATAGAAATGTGTTTATATTATGTATATAAAGATAAATACAAATGTAAATGTAAAAATAGATATATAGATATAGATACATAGATACAGATATTTGTGTGTGTATATATATATTCTGCAAGTATAGGAAAAATATAGCAAAAATGGAGACCTAGCAAGTTTCTGGTAAAAAACTGCTGTTTGCCATTTTATCTGGATAAAAATGTTAGTTTCCATGTCTATATTTATACTCTCTGAAAAACACATGACGTTCAGACCAGTGAAGAGGGGACAGGAAGCTCAACAGCATCTTTTGTTTACCCATTGAATTGTGTGTTCGTGTTTGTTCCTGCGAGCCTCAACTTTGTACACGCCACTTCGCCTTTCCAGTGTGTCACCATGAGATAAGCAAATGAAACTCATGTTTGTGTCTGTGACTGACCGACGCTGGGACTGACTTTCCCTCAGTGTAAATATCTGCCTGCTGTTTGCAGACACACTGTCCATGAGGAATATTATATCCCAGGAATCATGCCATCATGTAAACGCAGCTCAGTTGGCAAAACCAGCACGTATGGTTCTGCTCCAAGGGGAAGAATGTGAGGGTGGGGAATGTAGCTCCTCCTCCAATGACTATATTTGTAAGTGGGAATGCTTGTTCATACTAATTGCAGGAGCAAAACCAATAATACGAGCAAAACTGCCTTGAGAGGATGTCATGTGGTCCAAGGCCACCCTCAAAACCAGATTTGCTGTTTACTAATCAGCAAAGGACTGAGCCTGATGTGAGGTGAAGCAGTTTGCTGCCCTCCAGAACACACCCGGCTCCCTGACACTGCGCACACCCTACGTGCCTGAGCAGATCCAGTGTTTTAGCATGTTATTAGTTCCTTTTCACTAGTCTTCATGTGTAGACAAGGTCCACAGGCTGTCAGAAGTTGCCTATGTGGCACCCCCATGCTGATGAGTTTTAGGAACACTCCATGCTCTGATCAATGCTTGAAACAGCTCAACTAGATGATCTTAAGGTCATTTCCAACCTTAACTGTTCTATGATTCTATGATTCTCTTAGGAGTGGCATAGAAATTACCATTGGGCCTGTCCCTGGGATCTCTAATGAAACGTCATTTTATTATTACAGGACTTGTAACAGCAATAAGTGCAGAGGACGGAGTTATCAGCTCTGCGGACCTAACATAAGCAGCATGGCCAGCAGGTCAAGGGAGAGGATTTTCCCCCTCTGATCTCATGCAACCCTCCCTGCAGTTCGGCATCCAGCTCTGGGGCAACAGCACAAGAGGGACATGGAGCTGTTGGAGCAAGTCCAGAAGTGGCCACGAAGATGCTGCAAGGGCTGGAGCAGCTCTGCTCTGGAGCCAGGCTGAGAGAGCTGGGCTGGTTCAGCCTGGACAAGAGAAGGCTCCTTAAGGGGAGACCTCAGAGCGGCTCCAGGGCCTAAAGTTCTACAAGAAAGCTGGAGAGGGGCTTAGGACAAGGGCCTGTAGGGACAGGACAAGGGGGAAGGGCTTTAAACTGACAGAGGGGAGATTGAGGATAGGTATTAAGAATAAATTCTTCCCTGTGAGGGTGCTGAGGCACTGGCAAAGGGTGCCCAGAGAAGCTGTGGCTGCCCTATCCCTGACAGTGTTCAAGGCCAGGCTGGACACAGGGGCTTGGAGCAACCTGCTCTGGTGGAAGGTGTCCCTGCCCATGGCAGGGGTTGGAACTGGATGAGCTTAAAGGTCCCTTCCAACCCAAACTAGTCTGGGATTCTCTGATTCCGTGATTCTATGATCTATGCCTGCAGAAGCTCACTTCATACATGTGTTCTTGAAACCACCTCTTATCAAAAGTATAACTTGGCTGAAATCATGAGTTAGAGATGCTTCTGGTACAGATATGTCCCACCTCTTCTTAACCCAGTGAACAAACCTCTCAGTTTCTTGGGTTTGTTTTCTTTGTAGATGTAGTTAGGGATTTTGCTGGATAAAACCCACTAAAAAGCCTCTAGACCAGACATATGTGGAGCACATTTGACTTGAGAATCACCAGCAACTGATCATTTAAGAAGGTTTCCTGAAGGGCTATGAAATTATAGGACTACATAAGAAGATACATCGAGATAAGAAGTCTTTCAGGAATGTATTACATTCCAAAGCATTTATAGTTGTACTTGAGAATACTCGTGTTTATGCAGGAGCTGAATTTTCCTGGGAAGTTCAACGATAGTCCTTTAAACTGTCTTATAGCTAGGCCAGGATAGAAAAAACCCAGGATCTCTCCACACCCAGAAATGTTCTTGCTGCTTTTCATTTTGGAAAGATCAAATATGAATTGAATATGCACCCTCTTTGACACGTTTGGAGAAGAAAAACAGACACTAAAGAAACAATCACAGTGTAGATATTTAACTATTGGTTTAATGAGATGTAAATTACCTCTCTGTATATGAGCCTGAAGTCCTTTGTTCTCCAGCAGAGATTCACTTCAGGAAGCAGACAGTGTTTCTCTGTGGGCCGCCCAAAGATGAAAAGCTTTATACTCCCATCAAGCCTCCAGAGCAGCTCTGCTGTCATCAGCCTCGCACTCCTCAGTAGCTGATATGTAGAACAGCATCAATGAGAAAGTTTGCCAAGGTAGCTACAGAAGAGCTGGTAACCCCTGCCTAGAGATGGGATCCCATTTAAATCACTTTAATACCTAAGTATTGCTTATATCAGAACTGAGAGAGATGTTTTGCTGTTGAAACCACACCTGCAGGTTTCACCAGCAAAGCTGTATTGATGGTGAATGTTGTTGTAGTCCTGGTATTGCTAAATCAGACCAACTTTTAGATATAAACCAAGACTCCATTGCCCACCAGTCAGCTTACTCCTTATGCAGGTTACACAGGTCTCGTGCAGCTTTCATCACTCTTACATTTAGATCTGTACCTTGGTGACCTCTGAGCAAATAAGCATAAGCCTTTTCTAACTGGATTATCTCCTGTTTTGTGCTAAGCACCGAGGTTACTCTGAATGTGGAGAGCCTGGTCTTGTTCATCAGGTCACAATGTAGGAAACATTGGAATTACAGACTTGGGAAAGCACAAAAAGTTCAGTTTACTCTTCTCTTGCCTGGTGGTGAATAGAGCATGAGGAAAAAGCCATCTACTAACATTTCTGTACATACTAGATTCTGCATATTGTATCTTCTCCAATATTGTTTGGGATTCACAGCCTCAGAAAGTCTTAAGCTGACTATATTTAGTAAAAGATCATTTAATAATTAGGAACAATGCAAACACTGACATACTGAAGAGTATGTTTAGTGTGTCTAGACAAATGTATTAACCTATATTGCCCTGCAAGAGCATCTGACAGCTTGTAATTTACGTAGCATTTTAATTGTGATGGCTTCATCCTTATAAGAAGGCAGACTACAAACAGCAGGACCAAAGGTTAAGGATAGATAGGGAAGAAAGTGTTGAACCCACATACTCCTGCCTTTGTTAATTTACACCAAATACCGTGGCATAAAACCTGATCTCTTCAGTATTTTGGACAACATGATCAAATCATTTGGTCTGTAGATACAAAGCCCAAAGATGTGACAGTAGGGAACCACATCTTTGTTTATACTGATTGTGACTAGCTGGGCTGACTGCAGCAGCTGGTGTTCCTGGTGCTAAGGACTCACGGAGTTCCCACAAAGGCTTCTGTAATCCTACAGATCCCTGTGTTGTCACAGCGAGATTGTTACAGGTACCTGAGCTGACGTGCCACCAGCTCACCTTCTGAGGTGACATCTTGGTGGGCCTTGGCAGACTGGAGGACTCAAAACCCAGATATGTTTTACTTTGGCATTTGTGTGTCGTCTTCAGCTCCCCAGCAGATATCTGTTGCTGTTCCGTGTGACCTGTGCCTGGGTGATGTTTTGCTGGGCGAGGTTCTGGGTTGCTACAGAAACTGTCTCTGCAGAGCCATTCAATCATAGAATCATGCATTCATGGAATGGTTTGGGTTGGAAAGGGCCTTAAAGCTCATCCGCTTCCAACCCCCCTGCCACAGGCAGGGATACCTTCCACTAGAGCAGGCTGCTTCAAGCCGCGTCCAACCTGGCCTTGAGCACTGCCAGGTTTGGGGCAGGCACAGCTTCTCTGGGCACCCTGTGCCAGCGCCTCAGCACTCTCATTAGTAAAGAACTTCTGCCTTATATCTAACCTGAACTTCTCCTGTTTAAGTTTTAACCCATTCCCCCTTGTCCTATCACTACAGTCCCTAATGAAGAGTCCCTCCCCAGCATCCCTATAGCCCCCCTTCAGATACTGGA